>ONZH01011167.1:0-64837 GCA_900303285.1 Rhinella marina
GCCTATATATTTTATATTTCAAGGTACACAGCCGTGTACTAACTGTTCAGACGGTGTGTATTAACACCAGGTATGTAAAATTATTTTGCAAGAGAACGCACAGTACAGTTGCCAATGAAAAGGCCTATATATTTTATATTTCGAGGTACACAGCCGTGTACTAACAGTTCAGACGGTGTGTATTAACACCAGGTATATAAAATTATTTTGCAAGAGAACGCACAGTACAGTAGCCAATTAAAAGGCCTATATATTTTATATTTCGAGGTACACAGCCGTGTACTAACAGATCAGACAGTGTGTATTAACACCAGGTATATAAAATTATTTTGCAAGTGAACGCACAGTACAGTTGCCAATAAAAAGGCCTATTTATTTTATATTTCAAGGTACACAGCCGTGTACTAACTTTTCAGACGGTGTGTATTAACACCAAGTATATAAAATTATTTTGCAAGAGAACGCACAGTACAGTTGCCAATAAAAAGGCCTATATATTTATATTTCAAGGTACACAGCCAGTGTACTAACAGTTCAAGACGGTGTGTAATTAACACCAGGTATATGTAAAATTATTTTGCAAGAGAACGCACAGTACAGTTGCCAATGAAAAGGCCTATATATTTTATATTTCGAGGTACACATGCCGTGTACTAACAGATTCAGACAGGTGTGTATTAACACCAGGTATATAAAATTATTTTGCAAGAGAACGCACAGTACAGTTGCCAATAAAAAGGCCTATATATTTTATATTTCAAGGTACACAGCCATGTACTAACTTTTCAGACGGTGTGTATTAACACCAAGGTATATAAAATTATTTTGCAAGAGAACGCACAGTACAGTTGCCAATAAAAAGGCCTATATATTTATATGTTTCAAGGTACACAGCCATGTACTAACTTTTCAGACGGTGTGTATTAACACCAGGTATATAAAATTATTTTGCAAGAGAACGCACAGTACAGTTGCCAATGAAAAGGCCTATATATTTTATATTTCGAGGTACATAGCCATGTAATAACAGATCAGACAGTGTGTATTAACACCAGGTATATAAAATTATTTTGCAAGAGAACGCACAGTACAGTTGCCAATAAAAAGGCCTATATATTTTATATTTCAAGGTACACAGCCATGTACTAACTTTTCAGACGGTGTGTATTAACACCAGGTATATAAAATTATTTTTCAAGAGAACGCACAGTACAGTTGCCAATAAAAAGGCCTATATATTTTATGTTTCAAGGTACACAGCCATGTACTAACTTTTCAGACGGTGTGTATTAACACCAGGTATGTAAAATTATTTTGCAAGAGAACGGACAGTACAGTTGCCAATGAAAAGGCCTATATATTTTATATTTCTAGGTACACAGCCGTGTACTAACTGTTCAGACGGTGGGTATTTACACCTGGTATACAAAAAGGGTATTGCAGGCACACAGAACCCAGAACACTAGAGCCAAATAAACTGTATTTAAAAAAAAAAAAAAGTACACAGCCTTATACTGCCAGAAGATCAGATGGTGCATATACACACTAGGTATATAACAGGGTTTTGCAGCCAAAAAGAACGCAGAACAGTAGTGCCAAATATAGTTTGGTATGTAGCAGAGCACCTAATACACCACTAATGCCTCTCTCTGTCCCTACTCCAGCAGCTATCCCTGAATACAGCAGCCGTTCTCTGTAAAGTGTATATTGTAGTAAAGCTATCACTGTACTGCACTATAGTAGCCCTGATAAGGGCTTTTAATCACGCTCCTGCCTGTCCAACAGCTAAAACCTGTCTCTCCCTTCTCCAGCCTCTGTCCCTGACTAAGTTCACGCAGCATATGCGAACGAGCAGGAAGAGCTGAGTTTTTATGATTCGAGGTCACATGGTTTTTCCAGCCAATGCATGTAGACGCCGTTTTCACGCTGCCAGCGTGCTCAGCGGGCCTGTCATACCCCCCCTGCATGGTGATTGGTGGAAAAAGAGCGCCAGGGAAGGTGGGAGGGGAAACAAATTCTAAGTGCGCCATCGCCGTTATACTCGAACGAAATCGAGTACGACGAATAGCGTAGTATTCGATCGCATACCAGCTCGATCGAACACTACTCGCTCATCTCTAATTGTTATGTAAGACAAGCATAACTAAAAATATAAAAAATAAAAATAATAATAAAAATCTGTTGTAGCATGTTGATCATAGACAAATGAAAAATGTCAGCCCTACTACCATAAACATGTATAGTTAGCACAAATCATATGCTACTAGATGAGCGAGCATACTCGTCTGAGCTTGGTGCTCGTTCGAGTATTACGGTACTCATAAGTGCTCGCTGCTCGGACGAGTATCTCGCCATGCTCGAGGAAATGGCAACTTCCGCATTGTGCATTTTTGGCGCCTAATAACTCAGCCAATCACAAGCCAGGAGACTCTGCGGTACACCCAGCATCACGTGGGGCCCTTACATGTCGATAGCAGGGGTTGGCTGGCCTGATCAGGTGACCCTGGAATATACTAGTGACTGGCCGCGGTGCTCAGCTCAGATGCTGTCTGGATGTCGTTAGGGATAGAGCTGCTGCGTTTCAGGGAGAGTGTTAGGGCCTGCATTTAGTTCTTTGTTAGGCAGGAGTGATCTTCCAAGAACCCAACAGCCCTTCTAAGGGCTACAAGAAATTTTTTTTTTTGTCTCCTGGCTTGGCTGGCTGGCTGTCACTAGTAGTGCAGCTATCGCCATATATAACCCCTTTTTTTTTAATGTTCTATCTTAGTGATACAAATCCATTTCATACAGCAGTGTGGAACCATTCTGTGTGTCACAGTTCAGTAAACTCACTACAATCCGTATTTTCTGTCCAGGTGACACTTTCTGTACGTCACTTAATCCAACCGGGTCTTTTGCTCTCACGTATATAGCTTGATCCCAAAAATCTCTGTGCGACATTTGTCTGGGTCGCAGTCAAAATAGCCACCGTCAGCAGGGTGTGAGTTAGCTCTACGATAGTTTCTGCACGTCATGTTCCAAAAAAAGCAAAACTAAAAAAAAAAAATATATAAAAAAAATAGTTTTTTTGTTTTAGCTCAGTGATACAAATCCATTTCACACAGCAGTGTGGAACCATTCTGTGTGTCACAGTTTAGTACACTCACTACAATCCATATTTTCTGTCCAGGTGACACTTTCTGTACGTCACTTAATCCAACCGGGTCTTTTGCTCTCAAGTATATAGCTTGATCCCAAAAATCTCTGTGCGACATTTGTCTGGGTCGCAGTCAAAATAGCCACCGTCAGCAGGGTGTGAGTTAGCCCTACGATAGTTTCTGCAGGTCACGTTCCAAAAAAAACAGAACTAAAAAAATATATATAAAAAAAAAATATGTAAAAAAAAGTTTTTTTGTTGTTTTAGCTCAGTGATACAAATCCATTTCACACAGCAGTGTGGAACCATTCTGTGTGTCACAGTTCAGTACACTCACTACAATCCGTATTTTCTGTCCAGGTGACACTTTCTGTACTTCACTTAATCCAACCCAGGGCTAAGGGTCGAGGACGAGGGCGTGGGCATTCAATTACTGCAGGGGGCAAAGGCCGTGGTCCTGGGCAGGGTGAGACAGTACCTGCTGATGAGGGAGCAGGGGAACGCGGCAGAGCTACACTCCCTAGCTTCATGTCTCAACTTACAGGGACACGTGGTAGAGGACTGTCGAAACCACAACAGTACGAACAGCTGATGTCATGGATTGCGGACAATGCTTCAAGTAATTTGTCCACCAGTCAGTCTTCCACGCAGTCCACCCACGTTACCCAAGGGAGCACTCCTCTGGCTCCTCCACCTCAACCTCCTTCCCCCCAGTCTGCCCCCTCCAAGGAAAATTTGGAATGCGATTCGGCATACTCTGAGGAACTGTTTTCTGGACCCTTCCCAGAGTCACAAACCACTTCTCAGGTTGCTGCTGACCTCGTTCCCGATGCCCAAGTTTTCCAACTGTCGCAGTCTGTGGGTGATGATGATGATGATGACAATGTTGAGTTAGTGGAAGAAGTTTGTAAAGAGGTGTCGGACGATGAGGAGACACGGTTGTCAGACAGTGGTGAAGTTGTTGTCAGGGCAGGAAGTCCGAGGGGGGAGCAGACTGAGGAATCGGAGGATGACGAGGTGACTGACCCAAGCTGGGTTGATATGCCGAGTGAAGACAGTGCTTCTGAGGCGGAGGCGAGTGCTGCACCAGAACAGGTTGTAAGAGGCAGTGGTGTGGCCAGAGGGAGAAGCAGGGCCAGAGCTGGTGCATCATCAGCAACTGTTTCACGTAGTGAAGCTCCCGTGGCGAGGCCTAGATGTTCGCAAGTCTGGAGGTTCTTTAAAGAAAGTGAGGATGACCGACGGACTGTGGTGTGCAACCTGTGCCAAACCAGGATCAGCAGGGGTGCCACCACTACTAGCCTAACCACCACCAGCATGCGCAGGCATATGAGTGCTAAACACCCCACTCAATGGAACCAAGGCCATTCACCACCTCCTGTGGGTCACACCACTGCTCCTTCCCCTGTGTCACTCGCTGCCTCTGCTAGTCAACCCCCTGCCCAGGACCCCGGCACGAGTGCCTCCCACCGGAAAACCACACCTTCGCCTCCACAATCCTCCACAGTGTCCACCAATGTGTCCCAGCGCAGCGTTCAGCTGTCTGTACAGCAGACGCTGGAGCGCAAGAGGAAATACAGTTCCACCCACCCACATGCCCAAGCCCTCAACGTCCACATCTCCAAATTGCTGAGCCTGGAGATGCTGCCTTATAGGCTGGTAGAGATCGAGGCCTTTCGCAATCTCATGGCGGTGGCTGCCCCTCGGTATTCGGTCCCCAGCCGCCACTATTTTTCCCGATGTGCCATCCCAGCCCTACACCAGCACGTGTCATAGAACATCATCCGTGCCCTGACCAATGCTGTTTCTGAGAAGGTCCACCTAACCACGGACACGTGGACAAGTGCTGCCGGGCAGGGACACTATATCTCACTGACGGCACATTGGGTTAACTTGGTGGAGGCTGGGACCGAGACTGACCCTGGGGCCGCTCATGTACTGCCCACACCGAGGATTGCGAGGCCTACCTCGGTCATGGTCTGTCAGACGTACTATGCCTCCTCCTCCGACCCCTCCTCCTCCTCTACCTCCTCCTCCGAATTACCATGCGTGGGCATGGTGCCTTCAGTCGGTAGCTCTAGGCGCAGCAGCAGTGCCGTGGGTAAGCGCCAGCAGGCGGTGCTCAAACTGCTGAGCTTAGGTGACAAAAGGCACACCGCCCAAGAGCTGTTACAGGGCATCACGGTGCAGACCGATCTGTGGCTGGCACCGCTAAACTTCAAGCCAGGCATGGTTGTGTGTGACAACGGGCATAACCTGGTGGCGGCTCTGCAACTCGGCAGACTGACACATGTGCCATGCCTGGCCCACGTGTTCAATCTTATAGTTCAGCGGTTTCTCAAGACATACCCCAATCTGTCTGATTTGCTCACCAAGGTGTGCCGCATCTGTGCGCAATTCCGCAAGTCGACCACAGATGCTGCCACTCTCAGGGCAGCACAGCGCCGCCTACAACTGCCCGCTCACCGACTGTTGTGCGACATGCCCATGAGATGGAATTCGACATTAAACATGTTATCCAGAGTTTACCAGCAGCGCAGAGCGATTGTAGACTGCCAGATGTCAACTTCCACCAGAACTGGTAGTCAGGTCACTCAGATTCCTCAAGTCTACAATGAGGAGTGGACGTGGATGTCTGATATCTGCCAGGTGTTGAGCAACTTTGAGGAGTCAACACAGATGGTTAGTGGCGATGCCGCCATTATCAGCCTCACCATCCCACTGCTTTGCCTGTTGAAAAACTCACTGCTCAGCATCAAGTCGGTTGCTTTGCGCTTGTCACAAGAGATGGTGGAGGAAGATACGTCGCTTGATAGCCAGAGCACCCTCCGGTCTGTTTCTCAGCGCGTATCGGAGGAGGGGGATGAGGATGAGGAGGAAGAGGAGGAGAATGTCGGCGAGACAGTAGAGGGTACCAGTGCTCAGTCCTTAACTCTTGAGCATGTATGGGCTGAAGAGGAGGACTTGGAGGAGGAGGAGGAGGAGGAGGAAATGGAGAGTCAGGCCAGTGAAGAGAGGGAATTCTTACGTGTTGGGATTCTGGCACACATGGCAGACTTCATGTTAGGCTGCCTATCCCGTGACCCTCGCGGTAGAAGCATTTTTTCAAACACCGATTACTGGGTGTTCACTTTCCTGGACCCACGGTACAAGCAGAACCTTTCCACTCTCATCCCTGCAGAGGAAAGGAGTATGAGAGTGAATAGATATCAACAGGCCCTGGTGCACAAGCTGAAACAATCCTTCCCATCTGACGCCGCTAGCGGCAGAGGGCATGGTTCTGTGGGCCAAGTAGCGGGGGAGAGGAGCCGAGCATGCAGCTTGTCCAGCACTGGCAGGGGAACGCTCTCCAAGGCCTTTGCCAGTTTTATGTCACCCCAGCAAGACACTGTCACCTGTCCCCAGTCTAGGCAGAGTAGGGGGGAGCTGTACAGAAAGATGGTGAGGGAGTACCTAGCTGACCATACCAACATCCGTAGCGATCACTCTGCTCCATACAACTACTGGGTTTCAAAGCTGGACACGTGGCCTGAACTGGCGCAGTACGCCTTGGAGGTGCTGGCCTGCCCTGCCGCTAGCGTGCTGTCAGAGCGGGTATTCAATGCAGCTGGTGGCATCATGACCGATAAGCTTACACGCCTGTCAACTGACAGCGCTGACAGGCTGACGCTTATTAAAATGAAAAAAGCCTGGATTTCACCGGAATTCAAATCTCCTCCGGGGGAAAACAGCTAAAAATTAACATTACTTATGTATTTGATTCCTCTTCTCTACTCCTCCTACTCCTCCTCCTCCTCCATGTTGTCTTTGCTTAAAGCTGACCAAAAAACCGCCATTTTTTAGAGGTCCAACTGGCACTCTTTTACCACAATTTTTCAGGAGGGCCCCCTATAGGCCCTCTCTTCAAACAATTTTTCCGGAGGTCCACCTACAGGCCCTCTCTCCAAACAATTTTTCCGGAGGTCCACCTACAGGCCCTCTCTCCAAACAATTTTTCCAGAGGTCCACCTACAGGCCCTCTCTCCAAACAATTTTTCCGGAGGTCCACCTACAGGCCCTCTCTCCAAACAATTTTTCCAGAGGTCCACCTACAGGACCTCTCTCCAAACAATTTTTCCGGAGGTCCACCTATAGGCCCTCTCTCCAAACAATTTTTCTGGAAATCCATCTACAGGCTCTCTCTCCAAACAATTTACGTCTTTTTCCTATCTTTCTCTCTCTCCAAACTATTTTTCCGGATAGCTGCCATATACGGTATTGAACTGAGAAGAATACATAGAACACATGCCACACTTGATCAAGCTCATAATTTACGACTGTAACGGTTGATGCTAAATTTTTAAGTTGGCGTCCTGCGTCGTTATTCACTGAATTTCACTGATCTCCTCAACGTCTCCTCAAAGAACCGAAAGACCATTGTGGAGAGAGCGGCACAGCTCGCCATCAAAGTGACGAACCCCAACGCCAGACTGCGCAGCGAAGAGAACAAATAAATATCTCTGTGGTTATTTGTGCTAAATAAAAGTTAAATAAACACAAAAAAAAATTGATCTGTTCCTGTGCCTGATCCTCCCAAGTTGAATCTGTCCCATTATAAGAAAGTCCCCCCAAGGAGTCCCCACTGTAACTTGCTTCCCATACAACTACCTCACCCCCCGAGACCTGTGTCTCGCCATTGTCCACCACCTCCTCAGACAACACTGGTAAATCCCCACTGTCAGCACACGGAGACTGCAAAAGGTCTTGCGAATTGGGGCAGAGAATGTTCTGGGGTAGCACATCAGAGAAGGGGTGACTATGGGGTTCCAGGGAGTACGTGACCACATGCAATCTCCATCCAAAAAGTCATACTGAGGCTCACCACCATGCTTTACACTGCAATCTTATTACTGAGGCTCACCACCATGCTTTACACTGCAATCTTATTGAAAGACAGACAATCAGGGGTTCACCGCCAGGTTGTCAGGCAGCATTTTTAAGTGGGTCACCATTACCGTGTCCCGGAAAATTGGCGGTGATGGACCTTCGTTGCACCTAGTTGGGTGCTTCCCTAACATGTGATGGGCATGTGCCTCGCCTTTCTTTGTCTGGGTGAGCACAATTGCCATGAGGGTAACCACCAGGCTGTTGCCTGAGAATTTGGGGTAATGGTGGGATTAGGCAGCCTCAGAGGCATCCATGCATGCTGCCCCTGCTGTTTCCTGTCCATTTCCGTGGTGTTTCCATCATTTTCTGAGGTTTCCAGGTTTTCACCCAGCCTTCCCTAAGCAGAGCCTTGGTCCCCTGCAAAAAATGCTCGAGTCTCCCATTGACTTCAATGGGGTTCGTTATTTGAAACGAGCACCCGAGTATCGGGAAAAGTTCGACTCGAATAACAAGCACCCGAGCATTTTAGTGCTCGCTCATCTCTATATGCTACTAAAAATTATCAACACATGACCAATGGAGTTATAGTTAGCAGTGCAGGACAATCGGGCATTTGAGGTCTGAAAAGCTTGATATGATTTCTGATCTCTTGTAACTTGCGGTATATAATCTATATATTTTAGGATTTACTTAAATGTTTTTCAAAAAAAAGTTTTGAGAATATCTGAGAAGAGTTTACATTGAATTCGGAAGTAGGAGATCCTAGTTGGTGAAGTCTTTCAGTAATTGTCTCTTTTGCTCTTCCTATGAGTGCAACACTGGTCTTACTTTCAAGCTAGTTACAGAACTGGTTTTAATGGAGGCCCATAAAATGTCATATTAGGGTTTGGATGTGAAGTGTTATTTTGTCATGGCACAACAATATAGCAGTGATCTAGAGGCAAAGGAAATAAGCACAGTCAGGCTGAAGAGAAGATGCATCATATTGCCACAGAAATGGGATAGAGCGCCATGTGTGCAAGAAAACAGGGTAAAAATGGTCAGAGCTCTTCTGGAACTAGCAATGAACTATTGAAGCCTATCTTCATATCAGTAAATACCTTGTACACATTCACTGTATTGACATGGAAATTCCAGTCCAGGAGTATTACTACTTACTATTTTGGTTTGTCCAGTTTTACATAAAATTATTTTTTTTGCAAATGATGTATTAAAGCAACATGATTTCAGTATTTTGTAATGGAGGAAGTCATAATGGTAGATATGGAGAGCATAGTGTCTACTCTAGTTATAGTTAATGCAGCTCATGCAAACTTTTTCCACATTCAATATCACTTACAATTGTATTTGGAGGAGTGAAGAGCCAACAGTGCATAGCTCTACAAAGTGTTCCTTTCTTTTTAGCTTGAAACAAATGGCTTCCACCAAGTAAAGTCTTTATTTTTCATATAAAAAGAGAGTAGTCAAAATATATGTTGTGTCCAGAATGCTATATAAAATATTCATTGCTGGATCATGCATCACTACATCACTCATCACTATCAGTGTAGAAATATTCTGTCCAATATTTGCCTCTGGCAAACCTCCATAGTAAACAGGATACTAAGATTCCTTTAAATCTAGTAAACATTTATGAGTTTTTTAAACATTCTTCATCCATGTGGTCATCCTTTCTCCTTAATGTCAGTCATAAAGGCACTGATCCTCAATATATGCTGCATAATAAATGTAGGGAATACACAATTTATCCAACTTAAATGACAGTCCCCATTTAATGTCATGTCCTGGGCCACTGAATATTGGTGTATTCTGGGCTAGGCATTCAAGCATTTTGAAATGAGAGTTTGTGGGATTCTGTATGGAAATATGTTATTTTATTTATCACAGTATTGTTTTTATAAATAAATATTTTATTAATTGCAGATGTTATTACAATTATGTAGATCTTAATTTAGGGGGAAAAGTGTTAATGCCTACGTTGTATATGAAAAGATAAATGTCTTTAATATAAATGTATTGAATAAATTTCAGTTGGAGCTATTGCTAATGTTTTTCTTTATCCGATTTTGAGGTTGTCATGACAGTTTTGTCATATAGTATTTTTTTTACTTATAGTACTATGTGTATTGCACTGCAAAATATATGCCTAATGGATAAAAATAAAAATGATTGCATTGAAGTAAATTGTCCTTATAGTTTATGCGAACTGTGTGTGTTTTTTTTCAATTGTAACTTTTTGGGTGTACTTCTAGGATATATATCCTAGAAATACAGGTCCCATTTCTGGTACGCACACTTATTTCTAAAGCTAGGGTCCCCTGACACCTGAATAGGCAGCCATAGGTTACTGTATCAATGTTATGATTCATTTGAGTGTCTGCAGGAATTACAGAAACAGCTGATTTCACTATGTTACAGTATTTCCATAACTCCTATTCACTTTGGTGGGAGCTACAGAAAAAGTATGGCACGGAAAAGTTGTCTATTTCCATAATCCCAGTCATCTTTCTGTTCAATTGCAGTATAGATATAGCAGACTCAACAGAATCAGGGAACTCCCATTGTAGCAATAGCTGCAAGCCTGTTAAGGAATATAACCCATGCTACTGAATGTCGTGTTTCACTGGTTGTTCATTACCACTTTAGTTAACATGTTAGGGAATGTAATGTACAACTACTTTTCCAGACACCACTAAGACTTCTTTTTCACCTGTGGCCAGGTGTTCCAGCTGGTAGGGCTGCTAGACATTGCTAGGAATCAGCTGGACAAAAAGCGCTTCCGGACCCCATTATAGTTAATGGGGTTAATGGTGAAAAGGTGGTAGAACCAGCAATGCCTGGCTGCAGATGTAAAACTAGCCTAATTTTGACCTTGTGTGTCTAAAAAATGAAAAATCTTCATAAAAATGGCATTAATATCAAACTTCATGCTTTTGATACAATTACTGTACTCCAAGCTGTAATAGTTTTAATACATTCATCTTGCATGTTTATACTGTGCAATAAACAATGAAGTAATAATAGTGCTCTCCTTTTTTTTTTTTTTTTTGCTCCAAAAAATATATGGCTGAGCACCTGTCACTATCTTTGCATCCATATAGTGCAGTTGAAGGTGAGGTGGATGCCAGGTGAGATAAAGCATGTGTCAAAATATTTACTGAATGGACATAGCACAGGCACAGTTTAGGTGACTGTTAATGCTGAGCTAAGTGAGGCATTCGAAGTGGAATTCGGTCCGAAGTTTAGGAAAACGTTACAATTTGCAACAAATCTGAATTTTCTCGTGCTTTATGGTAATGAATCAGTTTCTCCTAAAACGGTGGCTGCACATGTTAGCTCTAAAATCCAAGATCATCTATATTGCTGTGCAACCAGCCAATCCGCAGATAATCATCTTCTGTGATGTCACAGTCCTATAAAACCCTCATCCCGCACAATATCTACCATTGTTCTGTGAGCTGAGCATAGGAAGAGACATGGCAAGCACTCATACCCTAGGGACAGTGTAGAAGAATATTGGAGAGGGAGAGTGCAGGGAGAATATATCGCCATTTGCATCACATTCTAGTACAGAGTTAATCCGTTAATGCTGCCACCCTCCCCACTTTGTTATTGGGACACTAATGTCACTGTTAATGCCATTGCTACTGCTGCCATCCTCCCAACTCTGTCATCGGGCCACTAGTGTCAGTGTTAGTGCCACTGCTGCTGGCACCCTCTCATGGGACCACTACTTGAATATTGGTGCACTGCACAGTTATGTACTTGGTGATAAATTGTAGCAGAGTTTGTAGTTCAGCAATATTCTATGCTCTCCCTGCAGTTTAACTTCCAAGCCTTCACAGGATAACTTGCAGGATAACAGGTCGAACTGGATGGACAGATATCTTTTTTTGGCCTTATAAACTGTGTTACTATGTTAGTCTTGAAAAAAGGGGGGGCATGATTAACCTGTACAAACATACTGTATAAACAAACCATACAAAAAATATTGAGAGAAGCTATTCTGTGTTAAACGCCCTCAAAAAACAAGGGGTCACTCCCTACGACTGGAGAAAAAAAGATTCAGTTATAAGAGGTGACAAACATTCTTTACTATAAGGGCTGTGAATCTCTGGAACAGCCTATCACAGGTCAGTTGGTCACAGCAAATACAGTAGATGGCTTAAAAAAGTTTAGATGACTTTAATTCAAAATAACATTGAGGCTTATGACAATTTATAGAAACCTTGTTCTACACACCATTTCCCTTTGGCCCAACCCCTTTTTAAAAGGAAGATGGAAGAAGGAAGATTTCTTCAATATAGCAGGATTATAGGTTGGACTTGATGGACATTTGCCTTTTTCTAACCTTAACAACTATTTAATCTGTTATTTTATGTATTGAATTATTGTGCCTCAGTATTAGGGCGGTCTAATATATGAAAGTAGTAGTGGAGGGAAAATCTCTGCATCTTGTTCAACTGCTGACACAATCCCTATTAATCTCTTGAGGAGGATTGGCACACCAGGCAGCTGGTCCAGGTGGACCAGGAGGTACCTGAGCAAGGTACCAGGGGTACAGATGTAGTCAGCAGGCCAAGTCATAACCAGGAGCAACAGTGCAGGACTGAAGGATGAGGCAGAGGAAAACTCAAACATGCAATAGGTCAGGGCAGGCAGCATAGGTACAGGTCAGGCAATCCAGGTCAGCAACAGGAGAGTCAAGGCAAGCAGGCAGAGATCAAACAGGTAGCAGAGTCCAGGAACACAACCATGGGTCAGGTACACAGAAACACAAGCAGATAAATCAGCAACCTTTGCAGGACACAAGGACCTTGACACTTGAAGGGAAGGGGAAGAGGGCTGAGCCACTTATATACAGGCATGAGGGTTAGGATTGGTCAGCAAGGTCACATGATATAACCTATAAAGCACAGGAAGTGACACGTGTTGGCCCTTAAGGAACTGCTGCAGGGAAGAAGAAGCAGGCATGCTTTGGACAGGGCTGAAAGGAAACTGTGGAGTGGATCCCAGAACAAACAGCACCTGCAAGGACAGAGCCCAGGACTGCAGCAGTGAATGGGGGAACACAAGCAGCAGATCACCGCTGAACACAGCGCTCAGGACTGTGGCGGTAAGCAAGAGAACATCGCCATCTGAATCCTGCTGACACATTTGCAGTTAATTTCTTATTTTATATATAGAATTACTGTGCCGCAGTATTAAAGGGCGGTCAAATATAACGCCATCTGCATCTTGTTGAACTGCTGACACAATCCCCATTAATCTTTTAGTTGATATATAGAATTAATGTTCCTCATTATTTAAGGGCGGTCCAATATATTGCCATCTGCATCTTGTTGAACTGCTGACACATTTGCAGTTATTCTGTCCAGAGCAGCCACTGTAATCCAGCGGTCGTGTTTTGACCACCAATCCAGCTGTACTGGAATGGTTGACTAGCTGTTCAACATCATCTCAGGTGACAACAGATACACACAGCCATAAATCAGTGGGCTCCTCTGACACCACACTTAGTTGGCATTGCCCAGAAACTGCCTCTGTGCTTTCACCTGTCCTGAACCTGCCACTTGCTTTTGCTGCTCTTTCTGCTAGCCAAGTAATGAATGCCACCGGCTCTGCTCAGCTTTTCAGCGAGGATGAGATTTTTGAAACTGGTCAGCAGTTACAGACTAGAACAGATTTGAAGAGGTCCACTGCGGATTCCTCTAGGCACGCAACAACAGATTATAATAGTCGGGTTGGAACACATGTTGCGAGAGGTCAAGGACATGAGCAAGAGACAGGTTAGGGTGACATTAGTGAGGAACAAACTGATGTCGATGAGCCAGGTAAAAGCGTGCCTGTGTCACGAGTGGGCTTGCGTCTGGTATTGTTAGAGTAGCTTCCTCTACTGAAAATGAAGTTGTCAAGGTTCAAGCGATTCACCGGCCGGGGGACATCAAGCACACACAGAGTTGGTGTACAATAGAGTCCGGGTTTCCCCTTCCTCAGTGTTTATTTATACACAAAGACACAAACACAAAGCCAATCAAAGATTTATGGTATAGGACACTGACCAATCAGATTATAGATAACAGGGCATGATAGCCTCATGTCAGGACAGAACGAGCAGGTTGTGGTGGAATGTGTGGACGAGGTTTGTGTGATCTCGCCTTTAGCCCATGGCAACCTAAACAAGTCTTGTTGCCCACCACCCCCTCCACACCTTTACTGGAATGTCCTTAAGCAGTTTGGAAAAGCTTGCTTAGAGACGAGATTGAGTCAGCTACATTAATAATTGTGACAAGATGGAGTCGGTTACTTTAACAATTCCCCTCTTTTTTTACAAACTCTTAAGACATTCTATCTCTGTCCCTTATCCTGTCCCTTCGTCTGTGATATTCTACCCCTATGATCCCAGCAGCCCCTCTGCAACCTTGCTCTGCCCTAGTTATCCCTTATTCTCCCTACCACTAACTGGGCGATGATAAAGAGGGGTTTCTGCAATAGACACAAATATCTAGAATGTTCAGGTTCCATCCGTCACACACAGGGCGTCTTCTGTTGTTGTTCTGGGTGAAGGGAGTGGGGTTGATTGGCTTGTGCATAGGTTGAGTGAGCTGTAGACCTTTCAGATCTGTTTCGTTGTAATTATTTATGGGCCTCGAGGAAAACACATGGACATGAATAGGTGAGATGATTTTGTTAGTAATACACAAAACACATTTTATAGAACATACAAAAATAACAATAAACGATAACAAGAAATGTCCCCATTAAAATACACAAAACACAGAATACATAGCAAGGCTGATGAGTGCTGTGAGGGTCAATGCATAGACACTAATTCACACACAGAATACTTCGGGTAATGGGGGTGGGGTAAAGAATAAGGATCTGGAAAAAAGTAACATCTACAGTAGTCCTCAAGTTACAATATCAACTGGTTCCAGGACGACCATTGTATGTTGAAACCATTGTAAGTTGAGTAATTGGTTCCAAAGCCCCAAAATGTCATCGAAGATAAGAGAAAAGGAAGATTTAAGAAAAATAAGCAGATAACTAAGGGATAAAACAAGTCCTTCCATATAACAGTCAAGAATAACTGCTAACTAATAACTAATACAGATATTTTACCAGGGAATAGGCCTTGCTTGGTTGGATCTCAGTCTGAGACATTGTTTGTTGAGTCCAGTCTCATCTTACAATGGGTCAGAAAAGACCACTGTACGTTGAAACCATTGTATCCTGTGGCCAATGTATATTGAGGGATCACTGTACTCTGTGACATATATATGGATCAGTTCCTGTTGCAGGGTGCAATAGGGAGACATTCAGTCCAGGGTTTTTTATTCTCTGCCACTGCCTTCTGAATCTTGAGCTTCAGCTTGGATGATATAAGGTGTGTGAGCCTGTTCTGTCTCTAATGCTCCTAGTATGTCCTGTCTTACTGCTGGGAGGTGTGTCTCTATCACTTTGTATAGTTTACCATACCTACATACCAGTAGAGGAGCTTCTTGGACATGGTCCTTGCAGTCACCTTGATAACAGACCGTGCTTCTGGCCACCCTGAGAAGAGATCCACACAGACAAGCACAAACTCATACTGTCCCACCTTTGGTAGTTGGATGAAATCTGTCTGCAGTCGCTGGAATGGGTATGATGGTTTTTGGGGAGCTTAGAGGAACCCTTAATCACCTTTTCAGTGTTATGGCAGAGCGCAGATCAGGCAGGCCTGAACAAAGCATGTAGCCACATTGCTGAATCCTGGGGCAATCTAGAAATTACCCACTAAACTCACCATGGCTTCCTTTGAAGCATTTATGGGTCCACGTGTCATCATGGGGTAGAGGGCTCAGGGCAGGCAAAGTTTGTTCTCTACTACCAAGATTTCTTATTGCCTCTTCTCAGCCCCTTTTCCCTATCATCCCCTCATTTCCTTATTGGAAGCCTAGTTGTGCATTTGGGCCAGCAATGACTTATCCACCTTCCCTATTGCTGCTGTAAAGTGGTACTCTGCCATTATGGGAAGGGGAAGTAGAGTGGCAGCCTTTGCTGCTTCATCAGCCCTGCAGTTTTCCCTTGCTTCTGCAGAGGTATCCTTCTTGTGCGCCTACACTTTGATAACAGCAACCTTTGTTGGCAACTGCAAGGCCCTGAACAATTGGGCTTTCTTCAGTGTTAACCTGAGGATTCATCAAAGTTTCTACTTTTCCAAATGGGTCGATCATGCGCTATGCCAAAAACATACCTGGAGTCAATGAATGTTAGTGACCTGTCCTTCCGCCATCATACACGCTGCAGTGAGTGCCTTCAACTCCACCGCCTGTGCTGACATCTCAGGGGGAAGTGGTTCTTGGAGTAGTACTTCATGTAAGGTGGTGATAGCAAATCCTGTCCTTGGTTCTCCTTCAGGGTAGTACTGGGATCTACAAAAAGCTCAAGATCTGCATTAGGTATTAGACTATCTGTCACATTGTCTAGTTCTTTAGTTTCTGGTTTCATTTGTTCAAAACCGTGATGTATGTCATCTGAGTCACTAAATGGGCACATTTCTCGTGGTACCCCCTCTTCCGACTCCTATAGCACCCCAGTTGTACATCTCATTTGTACATCTCTGCCCTCGCCATACTTGTTTTCTATTCGCTCTGCCCATTCTTTACTCCCCTCTTCTGGACCCAGTGAAAGTAATGTAGCTGGGTTCAGAACTGCTCAGCACTGATAGTTATATTTAGAGGGGTGAGAAAGGCTACTTCATATTCAGTGAGTCCTGCAGCAGACAGATATTTGGTGCTAGCCTGGGAGAGTATGTCCCTTCTTATATTTGCAACTATTAGAGAAGGATGGGTGTGTGGGGGTGGGGAAAGCCTGGAGGATGCAGGGCAACAGGCATGGTAGATTGGGATACCTCTGCATAGCTGGGATATAGTAAGGGGGGGTGTTAGATTGGAGCAATTGTCTCTCAAAGCAGGCTATTGTAGCTGATTGGTGGCTGTGGTGTGACAGTGACTGGAAGAAGTTATATAATGGGAGCAGAAGGAGACGGCGGCGCCTGTGGTTGAACTGCGATTATTTGGGGAAGGTTAATGGGACTCCCAGGCTGCGGCGAGGTGCTCATCATCAGAGTCTTACTACTCTACCACATAACATTACATCTTCTACTCTTCGCTTACTCAGACACCTCTAGCAATGCTTTCACCTTTATCCTTCACTTTTTTCTTTTTCTATCCCTCACAATTTATCCAAACACCTGGTCATTTTCACCTCTTTATCACCTCCTTTATACCTTCCACTACCAATCCTCCCTTAAGATCCATAGCATTTACTCCCTGGGACTTGCTTACCTGCAGTTCACCCACCTGAGTCTTTTTGCTATTACTTAAGTTCCCTCACAAAAATCCATAGCATTCACTCCCTGAGACTGAATTTACCTCAGTTCACCGACCTGAGTCCTTCTGCTATATTTGTGAGCCCATGATCCCCTCCTGATAGGGTAGCTACGCCTACTCGCGGGATCAATTTTCCTAGGGACCTCCCTGCCCCTTTTGGAGGACTGGATTCCATAACACTGGTCCGTATGCCTTACAACGGTACCCCACCGAGTCACCACCGCCAAGAGAGTCCCGAGATGAGTTCAACCACACTGCCACCCTCAGCCCACTATGAATATTCACAAAAAGATATCACTGTCCCACACAGACACCGACTGACCAGATATGCATAGGTCTATGCTGATTGTCTGTTTCACGTAGTAATCACAGGGCTTATCTATACATATATGAGGATAATGGATCTCTCAGCACTCAATCACATACTCCATGGAAGACAGGGTTCTGTGTTCACTCCACATGCACCATCTCTCAGCAGTCTCACACTACCTTGAGTTCCTACTGCCTATCTCTTGCTCCTGGCTGTTTGCGCCTCACTCGGTCACAAATCAGTCTCGCAGGAGCGCTATCCCGACTCGTGGGCAGGAGTGGATACCCGTCACTTCTGCAAGGATCAACTTCTGATCTGATTTCAGTGGACCCAGAGATCAGGGGCCGGAGGGAACACCTCGGACAATGCCGTTTGGATGCTATCTCGGTCTTTTTTCTGGGTCCACGTATTGGAATCAGAACAGAAATGCTCCTGTCATTCACTCTCCTTTCAAACACGACAAATAACATGAGGACAGACAAATGAACCTTGACAAGTTCCCTGAGATTCCCTGTTTCCCACCCAGACTGAAAAGAGAACTTACCCAGAGAGGGGAGGAGAGAAATCAGTAAGACAAGGGCTTACTCACCGCGGTTTTTATGTCTCTCCTTTCCTCTCGGGAGCTCTCTTCTTGCTTCAGTCAAGGTAGGTGTGATAGGGATCCCGGACAAAAGCCCTCAAATACTGTTAGAGTAGCTTCCTCTACTGAAAATGAAGTTGTCAAGTTTCAAGCGATTCACCGGCCGGGGGACATCAAGCACACACAGAGTTGGTGTACAATAGAGTCCGGGTTTCCCCTTCCTCAGTGTTTATTTATACAGTACACAAAGACACAAACACAAAGCCAATCAAAGATTTATGGTATAGGACACTGACCAATCAGATTATAGATAACTGTCACTAGTGGTCTTGCGTCTGGAATCAGACGTTCTGCGCGGCTTTCTAAGTGACAGGTTTGACAGGCTATTCCCTGTGGTTTGGGTGCTGTTCACCACACCCCTTTCCCTCAGCTGTTGCCGCTGGGCAATTAGCTGTCTCCTACTTACCTCTTCCTCTCCCAGTATCCCTTGCGGTTTATATCTGCTACATACCTGGTTGAGAGTGGTGTGGATCTCGGCTGAGATCCTGTTGCTGAGTTCTACTTAAAGTTAAGTGTTTTCCCTTCCTTTGGTTATTCCTGTTTGAATCTCCTGTTCCTCCTAACGCTTGGAGGAACAGGTTACTCTCTTGTGTCATTAGACTGCAGGGTGTTCTAGGGTTTATTCAGATTAGGTTCCTGTGCATTTGTCTTCATCCTGCAGTACCCGTTTTCTCCTGACTGCCGAGGTGGCGCTAGAATCAAAGGTTGTGAAGATTGAGGTGTTTATTGACAGCGGGGCAGGGGTGAACTTGATTGATGCTCAGTTTGTCCGTATGCATGGATTGTCACCAAGTTCTGTGGATAAGAGGATTTCTGTGTTTGCCATTGATTCTGCACCTCTCTCTCAGAAGTGTTTGTCTCAGATGGTGCATGATATCAAATTAAGAGTGGGTGAATTTCATCAGGAGCTTATTTCATGTTTTGTGTTGGAAGGTCTTCCTGCTCCTGTGGTTCTGGGTTTACCGTGGTTAAGCAAACATAATCCGTCCATTGACTGGCATACTAGACAAATTGTGGATTGGGGCGATTATTGTGTTGACAATTGCCTTAATACATCTTTTTCTGCTTTAACCACTAAGACTCTTCCTTCTTTTATATCGGATTTCTCTGATGTATTTTCTGAAGGTGGATGTCAGGATTTACCCCCTCACCGGGAATACGATTGATAGGACAATCTTATCCCTGGAACAAGATTGCCTAAATCTAGGCTGTATAACCTTTCTGGACCTGAGAGAACGGCCATGAAGGAATATATTGCTGAGAGTTTGGCCAAAGGACATATTAGGCCTTCCAAATCTCCTGTGGCAGCAGGGTTCTTTTTTGTTAAAAAAAAGGACGGATCCCTTAGGCCATGTCTGGATTTCCGTGAACTCAATAGGATTACTGTCCGTGATCCGTACCCCCTTCCTTTGATTCCTGACTTGTTTAACCAGATTGTGGATGCCAAGGTGTTCTCCAAGTTGGACTTAAGGGGGGCATATAATCTGGTCAGGATCAAGGAAGGGGATGAATGGAAGACGGCCTTTAACACTCCTGAGGGCCACTTTGAGAACCTGGTCATGCCTTTTGGGTTGACCAATGCTCCTGCTGTCTTCCAGCATTTTGTTAATGACATTTTTCATCATCTTGTGGGGAGGTTTGTAGTCGTGTATTTGGATGACATACTAATCTATTCTCCAGATATTGTGACACATCAGGATCACGTGAGGCAGGTGTTGCAAATCTTAAGAGATAACAAGTTGTATGCAAAATTAGAGAAATGTGCTTTTGCTGTACATGAGGTGCAATTCTTAGGATACCTGCTTTCATCTTCAGGTTTTCGTATGGATCCAGAGAAGGTCTGTGCTGTTCTGAACTGGGACCGACCTGAAAATCTGAAGGCTCTTATGCGATTTTTGGGGTTCACCAACTATTACCGAAACTTTATTAAGAACTATTCGACTATAGTTAAACCCTTAACTGACATGACTAAGAAAGGGACGGATGTCTCTGTGTGGTCTGATGCAGCATTGCAAGCCTTCTCTGCTGTAAAGGAGTGCTTTTCCTCTGCCCCTATATTGGTGCAGCCAGATGTGTCACAACCTTTCATTGTGGAGGTTGACGCATCCGATGTGGGGGTAGGAGCTGTGTTATCACAAGGCCCGTCACCTGGTAAATGGCGCCCATGTGCTTTTTTTCAAAGAAACTCTCTGTGGCGGAGAGAAATTATGATGTGGGTAACCGAGAGTTACTGGCCATTAAGTTGGCTTTTGAGGAATGGCGTCATTGGTTGGAAGGGGCGAATCATCCAATCACGGTACTCACTGATCACAAAAATCTGGCTTACCTGGAGTCGGCTAGACGACTTAATCCGAGGCAGGCCAGATGGTCTTTGTTCTTCACCAGATTCAATTTCATTGTCACATACCGTCCTGGGGTTAAGAATGTGAAGGCGGATGCCTTGTCACGTAGTTTTCCCGGGGGTGGTGATTTTGAAGATCCTAGCCCTATACTGTCTGAAGGAGTGGTGATATCCGCTCTTTACCCTGATCTTGAGGCTAAAGTGCTTGAGGCCCAGGGAGATGCGCTGGAGTCTTGCCCTCCCGGGAAGTTGTTTGTTCCTTCTGATTTGCGTTATAAGGTTTTTGAGGAGCATCATTCTTCGGTGCTTGCGGGACACCCTGGGAGTAAATCCACTGTCGACCTCATCTCTCGTAGATTCTGGTGGCCAGGTCTGCGTAAGTGTGTTGAGGAATATGTGTCAGCCTGTAGTGTTTGCGCACGCTCTAAGGTGACACATACTCGTCCCTCTGGACCCCTACTTCCATTACCCATCCCGTCCAGACCATGGACTCACCTATCCATGGACTTCATCACTGATCTGCCTGAGTCGTCTGGTAAGACAGTTATTCTGGTGGTTGTAGATCGTTTTAGTAAAATGGCGCACTTTATTGCATTACCCGGACTCCCAATGCTAAAACTCTTGCACAAGTGTTTGTTGACAATATTGTGAAACTTCATGGCATTCCCACTGACGTTGTCTCTAATCGTGGGACTCAGTTTGTGTCCAGATTCTGGAGGGCGTTCTGTACTCGGCTCGGGGTACAACTGTCTTTCTCCTCTGCCTTTCATCCCCAGACGAATGGACAGACTGAGCGTACCAATCAGAATCTGGAGACTTATTTGAGATGCTTTGTCTCTGAGAACCAGGAGGAGTGGTCCTCGTTTTTGTCTCTGGCTGAGTTTGCCATAAATAATCGCAGACAGGACTCCACTGGTAAGTCACCATTTTTTGGTGCATATGGCTTTCACCCGCAGTTTGGCACATTTTGTGGTTCTGATACTTCTGGTATTCCTGAGGAAGAACGTTTTTCGTCATCATTGTCTTCCATATGGCGAAAAATTCAAAGTAACTTGATAAATATGGGTAACAAGTACAAACGTGTGGCTGACAGGAGACGCATGAAATGGTCCGGACCTAAATGTGGGTGATTCTGTGTGGCTGTCTACTAGGAACATTAAGTTGAAAGTTCCTTCATGGAAGTTGGGTCCAAGATTTATTGGCCCATATAAAATCACGGCCATTATTAATCCTGTAGCATTTCGTCTTGAACTTCCGCAGGCCCTGAAAATCCATAATGTGTTTCACAGATGTTTGTTGAAGAGGTATGTTGAACCTCTGGAGCCATCTCCCTTGCCACCCGCGCCTGTCTTGGTGGATGGCAATTTGGAATTTCAGATTGTCAAGATCATTGATTCTCGAGTTCTTCGTGGGACCCTTCAATATCTGGTTCATTGGAAGGGTTATGGTCCTGAGGAGAGGTCATGGGTACCGGCATCTGACGTGAATGCCAGTCGTTTGGTAAAAGCCTTTCACAGATGTCACCCTGATAAAGTTGGTCCTGGGTGCCCGGAGGTCACCCGTAAAAGGGGGGGTAATGTCACGAGTGGTCTTGCGTCTGGAATCAGACGTTATGCGCGGCTTTCTAAGTGACAGGTTTGACAGGCTATTCCCTGTGGTTTGGGTGCTGTTCACCACACCCCTTTCCCTCAGCTGTTGCCGCTGGGCAATTAGCTGTCTCCTACTTACCTCTTCCTCTCCCAGTATCCCTTGCGGTTTATATCTGCTACATACCTGGTTGAGAGTGGTGTGGATCTCGGCTGAGATCCTGTTGCTGAGTTCTACTTAAAGTTAAGTGTTTTCCCTTCCTTTGGTTATTCCTGTTTGAGTCTCCTGTTCCTCCTAATGCTTGGAGGAACAGGTTACTCTCTTGTGTCATTAGACTGCAGGGTGTTCTAGGGTTTATTCAGATTAGGTTCCTGTGTATGAGCTTTCCTACCACCCGGGTTAGTTCATACTGGTAGCCAGCTAGGGCCTAGTCTTAGGGTCCCCTGCAGGAGGTGACCAGTTC
This sequence comes from Rhinella marina, assembly GCA_900303285.1. Lineage (NCBI taxonomy): Eukaryota > Metazoa > Chordata > Amphibia > Anura > Bufonidae > Rhinella > Rhinella marina. The sequence continues at coordinate 22,718 of ONZH01011167.1, forward strand.
CCTGGTTTTGTCTGTTCCCATCCCTCATACGCTCGGTGTGGCTTTTCCCCCCACACCCGAGCGTGACAATAACAGGGCATGATAGCCTCATGTCAGGACAGAACGAGCAGGTTGTGGTGGAATGTGTGGACGAGGTTTGTGTGGCCTTTAGCCCATGGAAACCTAAACAAGTCTTGTTGCCCACCACCCCCTCCACACCTTTACTGGAATGTCCTTAAACAGTTTGGAAAAGCTTGCTTAGAGACGAGATGGAGTCAGCTACATTAATAATTGTGACAAGATGGAGTCGGTTACTTTAACAGTATCAGACGTTCTGCACGGCTTTCAAAAGTGACATAATTTGACATGTTTTCCCCTTGGTTTGGTTTCTGGTTACCACACCCCTTCCCCTCAGCTGTTGTAGGTGTGGTAATTCTCTCCTCTATTTATTCCTTCATTTCCCAGTATTCACTGCGGTTTATACCTTCTGCCTACTTTGTAGTGTGTGGTGTGGATCTTGGCTGAGATCCGGTTGCTGCGATATCTGCTTTAAGATAAGTGACATTTTCCCTTTTGTGGTTTACCTTCTGGAGTCTCCTGTTTGTCCTTACTCTTGGAGGAACGGATTGACTCTTTCCTGTGTCACTACCTGCTGGGTTCTTTAGGGTGAATTGATTATTAGGTTCCTGTGTATGAACTCTCCTACCACTAAGGCTTGTTCATACTGGTAGTCAGTCAGGGCCTAGTTTTAGGGTTCCCTGCAGGAGGTGACCGTTTCCCTGGTTTTGGTCTTTTCCCTTCCCTTGTACACTTGGTGTGGCTATTTCCTCCACACCAGAGCGTGACAGCCTGTGAGAGAGCAGGGTGGAAGTGGTGGTAGATCTGCAGCCAAACAGGAGAAGTACACCATCTGCTACTCAGGTGACTGACTACCTGTGAGGAACCCACTAGCAGTGCATGGGTTCATAAAAGCAGCAGCAGACAGGTTTCATGCAGTAGTGGAGGGAAAATGCCATACTCAGCAGTGTGGGAATTTTTCAGCAAGTCGCTGGGGGATGTTAGCGTGGCAGTATGCAGGATATGTGGGCAGTAGGTAATGCAAGGCCAGGGTGCTAATGTGGGCACTAGTGCTGAGCAAATCGAAGCATCAGAAGTGGAATTTGTTCTAAAGTTTAGTAAAAATTAAATTTGCCACAAATCCAAATTTCCTTGAGCTTTGTGGTAACGAATCAGTTTTTCCTAAAATGGTGGCTGCACGTGTTGCAAAGTGAACGTAAGAAACCTATGAATGCGACATGACTCATAATGCTGTGCAACCAGCCAGTCCGCTGTTAGCCATCCCTCTGTGATGTCACAACCCTGTAAAAGCCTCATCCCGCAAGGTCTCCACCTTTCACTGTGAGCTGAGCATACACAGAGATGTGGCAAGTGCCAATGCGTTAGGGACAGTGTTGCTGAAAACTGGTTTAAAAAAGAACATTGAAGGGGGAGTGTGCAGGGACAGTGCAGGGAGACTGTTTTGAGAATGTCGGGAGATAGTAGGAAGACTTCAGGTTCAGTGTACATGACATTCTACTGCACCCACATTAAGTCAATCCATAATTTTACTCATACAGTTAGTGGGGGAGATTTATCTAAACTGGTGTAAAAGAAAAACAGCTTAGTTGGCCATAAGAACCAATCGGATTCCAATTTTCATTTTGCATAGCTCCTTTGGAAAAAGGTGGATTCTGATTGGTTGCTTTGGGCAACTAAGCCAGTTTTCCTTCACACCAGTTTGATAAATTTCCCCCAGTGTGCCTTAGTATATAAGGCAGGTGTAATATATGGCCGTGTGTAGCATGTTCTACTGCACTCACATTCAGAGTTAATCTGTTATGTTAGTTAAACAGTTATGTTGCATCCATATTCCAGGACATTGTAATATTTTGCTTTGTTTAGCTGTCATTGTGAATGCATTCTGTTAGCAGTTGCATTATGCAGAGTCAGTATTTGGCCATGTTTAAATATTTTTATTACTGTGGCTGCAGTGTAATATATTGCTGTGTGCATCACGTTCTACTGTGCCAACATTCAGAGGTAGTCCATTATTTTAATGATAACAGTAAGTTAAATATGTATGCCCTGTAAAAGGGTGCAGTGGACCCAAATTCATGATCACTAATATGATCTGTTAGCGGAAAAATTATTCTGCGACCGTATTGCAGTTCCTGATACAACATAATTCCAATATACAAAATAGAATGTGGAAAGCCTCATGATTAAAAGGGTTATCCAGTTATTTTTTTTCTTTTTAAATCTATTCTTGCCAACAGTGATGAGTCTTACAAGCATTACAATACATTTTTTACATTACTGGTTAAGCGCTGCGCTCCCCACTCTTATTATGTCACTGGCACCTCCAGGATCATGTGCCCTTCATAGGGCATGTGATCATAGCCTGGATTCAACCCACAATGTATGGGAGTTGTACCTGCACAGCCAGGCAGCGTCTGGCGCTGTGAGCTGTCTGTGCCTGAGGCTGCTTGACTCGGCAGGCACAATCTGCTAACATTGTGGGTTACAACTGGGCCAGGATCATGTGCACAATGTATGGTACATGATCCTGGAAGTGCTCATAACATAATTAGACTGGGGATCACAAAGCTCACCTGATAAGATTAAAAAAGTAATTGTAATTCAATTCTTGTAAGACTTGCCATTGTGTACAAGATGAGATTAAAAAAATAATCATATAACCCTTTTAATGACCCCCACATGTGTTGCTGGAAAGCAGCTTCTGCAGGTGTAATGGGTAGCTTGGTCATGCCCAATAGTTATATGTGAATTGCCCACACATGTGAGCAATAGCGCTCTAACTACAAATGGTACCTGATCAGTGAATCAGTGCAATTCTGAATCTCAGATTAGAAAAATCTCATACCAAACTAGGTTTGCATAAAGCTTGATGCAAGTGTATACACAAAGTCTCGCTATGTTAGACAAAACATAGACAGAAAAAATAAAAAAATAAAGTAGGGCGATCATTTATCACCCAACCAAAGGTTTGGAAAACCTTGTACGATAATTAGATTTCAAGAATTATTATTGTGCATGCACCATAAATAAACCATTGCTTAGCTACCATAAAGAGGTTAAAGTATAGTCCATGCTAATCAGTACATAGCTCATGTGTAATAAACCTATAGATCAACAATTCCAAACACAATAAGAGCGCACTTCAAATGAACATGATAAAGTAAAAAGTGTTATTAGCATGAGTTGATCTGTGGTGCTTAAACTCTTCTACCCCAGGCCAGTTTTAATTTTATGCGTATTTCAGAATAGTAAGTGACCCCCTTTGTGTATACACGTTTATCAAGCTTTGTTTAAGCCTCGCTTTGGAGTGAGATCTTTCGCACATGTGCTATGCTTAATCTGATATTCCGATTTGTTCATTAATTGAGCATGCGTTATTTGTAGTTACAGACGCATGCACCATTGATCATATATATGATGTCTAATGTACTTGCAAGTATCTGGGTAATTAACATATAAATATTGGGCATGACCAAGCCACCCATTACCCCTGAGGAAGTAGCTTTGCAGCGATACGTGTGGATTCTAACGCTCAGCACATTAAGGGCTCAGGCACACAAGGTTAGATGTTTTGCGGTACTCAAATTGCAGATTTGCAAAACATGGATACTGGCTGTGCCCGGCCCCTAATAGAACAGTCCTATCTTTGTCCATAATGCGGACAATAATAGGACATATTCTATTTTTTGTGGAATGGCCAGCCAGACATAGGGACAGGGAATGCACAAAGAGTAATTTTTCATATATTTTTTTGCTACCCCATTGATCTGAATGGTACCACATACAGGCCGCAAAAAAAAACATAACAGACATGGAAAAAAAAAGTTTGTGAGTCCTAATTGTGAAGCATTTCTCCTCTTTTTGTATTTTCATTTTTCTACAGATATATTTTGCCTTTTTTATGTTTTAAGATTTGGCATATTGATACCATATATTTCTTTGAGATTATTGATATTTTGTCATCACTTTATCTCACTGGACTGCCCACTCACTCCTTGCCTGAGCTTAGGTGCCTAGTTTACCAGTGAATATGTGCAATTCTGATTGTATGCCCATGCACTAAACTTCCCATATGTCTGCCCATGTTAACTGTCTGTTTCTCTTCTGCCTATCCTGGCTTTATCCTGTCTACCTTTGCTACCTGCCCAGACCTTTGATTGTTTCACGGAATTGCACAAACCCTGCCTGCCCTTACCTCTGCCTGTTTACCAAATATGAGTATTGCCTGATCCTTTAGAGCTTTGTACCAATGTCTCTGACCACTATAGGTCTGATTCCAACTACACCAGTACTATTGAAAGAGGTAGCAAGACTGGTGGGTCCCCTGCAGTGAAGGCCAGGTGCCTGGGACTTAAAGGGTGAAAACCAGGGGTCCCCAGGATAATGCCCTTAGAACTAGTTTGTTGGTACAATCAGTCCACACCCACTAACACATCCACTGATGTGGGTCATGTGGCTGCTGCAGCCAAGGACTGGAGCACCAATGCAGAACCTGCTTTCATCACTGAACAATATTATTTGCTATTTATGTTCATATCACAGTTTTCAGGAGGGATGAAGAGCACATACTGCTATCATGCATATGGTGGAGACACACAGGACCAGCACTATATGTCACCATTAGCTACTATGGCCATTCTGATCTTGTATTCGTGGAACACTGACCATCCTTTGATATGTTCAGAATATTGTGGAACCAGTCCTACTGCTTTTTTTGACTCAGGAAAGTTGGTGTTCCAATAAGATAATCACTGCCCACACATTGCCCACACTACACAACATGTTGTTTAGGGTATCCAGCAACTTCCCTGACCAGATTGCTCCCCAGATCTCTCCCCAAATAAGAATGTCTGGGACTGGATGGGGCGACAGATCTCCTATGCCAGGGGTACTCAACTAGTTTTATTAAAGTCCACATACCTGGGTCTGCAGTCAGGCGAAGGTTCGAGCTGAATGCAAACAGTAAAGATGAACGCCCCCATTAGTGCCCCCAGTAGGATTAATGCCCTTATTAGTGCCCCAGTAAGAATAATGCCCCCATTAGTACCCCCAGTAAGAATAATGCCCCCATCTCTGCTTTTGCAAAAAAAAAAGAAAAGCACTCACTTCCTCCATTTGCTAGCACTGCTGACTGCTCAGGACAGGACCTTCATTCCAGCGTGATGACGTCTCGCAGGTCCTGTCCTAAGTTTTCAGTCAGCAGTGCTAGTAAATGGAGGAAGTGAGTGCTTTTCTTTCTTTTTATTTTTTTCTTAACACAAGTGGCAGTGGAGGTGAAGGCTGCACTAATGAGTGCTATGCGATGGAAGCGCTCATTAGTAGCAGTCCGTACAGGAAAACACGGGCAATTAATATTGCCGGTAGAAAAAAATACCAGCACCGGCACGGGCACTAAAATACCAGCATTGTCGGTGAGCTACTGGCCGGGTGACAACCCTAGCCGCATAACAGACACATGTAATTTTGTTCCACATCCAATCCCTATTATTGGTGGATTGGATTCGGACCCCTTCATTTCTATGGGGCCACAAAAGATGCAGACAGTACACAGTGTGCTCTCTCATCTTTTGCGGCTCCGTTGAAATGAAGAGGTCTGCATCCAATCCACCAATAATAGGGATTGGATGTGGAACAAAAATACCATGGTGTGAATTGAGCCTTATCTTTATTTCACCATCAGACTACTTTCACACTAGCGTTTCTGCTGGATCCGGCAGCGTTCAGCAAAAATGCTTCCGTTACTTATAATACAACTAGAGATGAGCGAATCTATTAGCCGCTTCGTAGATTCGTATCGAATCTTGGGATTTTTCAGCTGCGAAGCGAATCCGAATATTAGGTGATTCGCTTCGCTTTTGTACGCATTCGCTACGTAGTGTGTCCTATAAATTATACGCTATTTTACGTATAATTTAGTTACTCTATATGCTGTCGCGTACGAATTCAATTCAGCCATGCAGACTTTTCCCTGGTAGTTACTCTATACGCTGTTGCGTACGAATTTAATTCAGAGATGCAGACTCCTCCCTGGTAGTTCCGCCCCTTTCTCCAGCGCGGGAAGATGATGAGGCAACTCAGGAAATTAAGTTGCGCATTCGTGCGCCTCATCCCTTTTTCCCCCTTTTCAGGTTATTTGGGGAGCCCCTTGAAAGAGGGTTTTTTAAGGAACCTTTGCTGCTTTTTTTTTACCCATTTGGATTACAATTTTACCTATGTGGATTACAAATTGCGACTGAGTTTAGGACTCTGCTCCAGTTCTATGACAAACGTCAGAAGAAAAGAGACTTAAACGTGTCCGTGAGCATACTAGGTAGGTGATATTTAAAATTTTTATATTATACCTATAATAATGTATTTGCACTTTACCATATATATGTCTCGAATATTCGATCTGCCTCTAAGGAGGGCACGCCGCGGCCTCTCCTCGTACGTGCCTGCGTATTACGTAATCGCTTAGACAATAGTACGCTGAGATTCGTAAGCTATTTGTACGCTCATGCGTACGTCTTCTAAGAAGTTGCGTACATTTTGTAAATGAACGTTCGTTATTAGTGAGCGAATGTTCACTAATAGCACATAATAACGTATATTTTGTACGCAAAATTCGTCGAATATACGAATTTTAGGAAAAGCTCTGCGAATGTTCAGCGAATAATTTTTTTAATGATTTGCTCATCTCTAAATACAACTATCTGCATCCGTTATGAATGGATCCAGTTGTATTATCTTTAACATAACCAAGACGGATCCGTCATGAACTTCATTGAAAGTCAATGGGGGACGGATCCGTTTTCTATTGTGTCAGAGAAAACAGATCCGTCCCCATTGACTTGCATTGTGGGTCATTGAGAGAGACAAGCCCCTGTGCCTGCATGTGAATGAACCTCTCTTTTAGCGCGCTCATCCCCTTCCATCCAGCGCCTGCATGGGGAGGAGCTTGTGCTCTTTCCAACGCACTGGCAGGTTAGGAAGCAGCCTAAAGTTCTGTTTCCTATGGAAGGGATGGCAGGGGTCTGAACAGCTGGTCCGCCAGTTGAGTACCCCTGTCCTATGCACTGCAGCCAACAACAACTACAGGTCCAAGTCGAAAGAGCTTGGAAGGACATACTATAGGAGGATATGCAGGATCTGTGGATATTCAGGACCGATATGAAGATATGCAGGACCGTTACCTTGCCAGAGTGGCAGCATGTATTGCAGCAAGTGAAGATGCCACCCAGAAGAAATGTGACCCTACCTCAACATATTCCATGCAGCAAAACCCAAAATAAAGAGCGCTTTGATTGTGTTATCATTGATAGAGAACCCCTAGCAGTTTATACTTTGACAATTACAGCTCAATCTGATTACATTTTCCAGGTATTCTTTTTTTTTCATTTTCTATTAGTATATATCATAAGCTATAAGAATATTTCAGCAATATAGAAGAGTCATCAAATAACTATTTCTGATCAGTTGGAATATTTATTATTCTGTCCTTTTTTCTACATGCCCTGAAGTGTTTGTGTAGTCCTCTACAGTTGTTACCTGTATTTATTTCTTTTTGAAACACTGAATGTTATTGTTAGTTTTTGACCTTTGTGTTGTTTGCCTTCTTTGTTCATCTTACTTATGGTGTGTTAAACAAGGAAAGTGTTGTGAACCATAATTGTGGGCAGCTTCACAACAGGTTTTTAGGAGCTTTTTTAGCCATGGTGTCCGAGCTGTCTCCATCTGCTACTGTCTTGTGTGCTTCCCACAGGGAAATCTGGCTAATTTTGCAGTCAATTAGCAGAAGGGCTGCTTTTGTTCTCCAAGTGCAAGAGTCCCCTTCCCCCATGGGCTCCTCTTACACCCTGGATACAGTAATCAGATGTTACAAGTACTGCAAAAGCATATCATGTTGTTTTCTCCAGCTGACCTTTTTGACATTGTTGGGGAAATGCTGTCTTATGCAATCATAGACATCTTGCATGAAAAGAATAATGAGCCCATTCAAAATGTTGCTAATAGGCAAGGTAAATAACCTAACTTAATCAGTTTTGGGTGATCTTTTCTGCTATAGCTAGCTAATTAAACTCTACAGGGGATACTATACTGCATAAATATTTATGTATACACATGTATGCAAGTATATATATATATATATATATATATATATTGATAGATATATTGATAGATATTACAGTATACAGATGGATAGACATACATACATACATACATTAATTCTGCAGGCCAATATATAATTTTTTTCTTTATTCTTTATATTTTTTTTCTATTTCTTAAACTGGGTCCCATGTAAAATTCAGCAAATAGGATAAAGATAACCTGAAAGCTAAACTGGATAGCTAAAACATTAAGGGAATGCTGACTTCAAAGAAAGAAATGGGGGTTAGTCAACACATCCCAGTGCTCAGGTGCATGTCACCATGGCTAAAAGTGCAAAAGCAAATACAATGCAACAGCAGTCTACAAATACAAATAATTAAGTAAATACAATTGTACCATACTCCTTATAGAGAATGTACTAATGCTAATGCTACGTTATAAATGTGAGATTCTTGACAAATACATTTTGTACAAAATTATTTGTGCCTGTTCACCAGTGTCAAGGAAATCTCTTTAGGACAGGAACCTAACACTAGTTAATACTGTTGCCACACCGGCCTCCATTAAATTCAGTGGGTGCAGGTTCCACATGCATGCTGGGCCCACACTGTATTATACCTCTTTTGGTGCCACAATAACCTTCGTTAAATTCAGGGAATGCAGGTTCTACTGAGCTCACAATGTATTATACCTCTTTTGGTGCTGGATTAGAACCAAAAAGGAAGCAAGCTTTGTTTTATACTTTTCCATCTTTTTAGCATATGATCCTTCTACTAGCTAAAAAATAAACAATAAAAACTAATAAAGTTATAGGTTTTATTGACATTTTACATTTCTGCCTAAGGGGTGAATGCACAGAAATACTATATGATGATGCTAGACTCCTACAAGATACTATTATATATAATACATAACATTTTCCTACAGCTAATTCTTGTCATTTTTTTCCCTTCGACAGTCCACGCACATTTTAATCTGCTATTTATAGGGACCTAATTTTAGCCTAAGCGCTCATACTGATTACAATCTGCATTGCTGAGGTATGATTACTTCTCTCTCATTCTGGATGGCAAGCAAATTTTTATTTCCTTAACCTTTAATCTCTTCAGCCTCCAGCCTGTGTGTGTGTGTGTGTGTAGTTAATGAATATGCTTTTTCTGAGTGTTAAGCAATAAAATATTCACTGGATCAGATCCGGGGTTAACAGATTTCTGAAAATTTTATTGCGTGACAGCCTGTCCTGCATAATCTCTTCAGCTGTCTCATGTTCTAGGGCAAAAATGATCTTATGTGTCACTCTAATAGTCTAGAATTACACTTGTATCACTGTCACCAGCATATGGGTCTGTGTATACCCCTAGGCCCAGCTCCCTCTCTTTCACGGCATTTAAAACGATAACATTTGGCAAAGCCAGTTTTGACAGAACGCAAACCCTCGTTTTCGCATTTGTGACAAAGAGAGCCACCAGAGGCCTGACACAGAGCAGCCAATCATCATGCTCTTTACTGGATAATGATAGTGGGTTTCACTCATCTTAATAACTGCCTTGGTGCAATGGGAGACTTGAGTGCAAGTCTCCACTTAATTATACAGTCTTCATCTTAAGTGCTTAAATCATGTGAGGGATTCAGCTGTGCAGACAGGATCACAGTTCCTCTCTTTTTCTTCCACTCTGACAAAACATATTGATTTTGTTGGGCAGTCAATTGGGGGCAGTGAGCACCTAAAGGAAAATAGTGCAGTATTTCAAGCAGCTTAAAGTGAAAAGGAAACAAGATCAATAGCAGCTTTAAACTATGCCAAATGCATGTGCTCCCAGCCAGTAAATATGGGTTTTTTTTTATTGCTAAAGGCAAATTGTGACACTGTATCTAAAGGTAAAAAACATAATGAAATGTAAGAAATGTGTAGAAATGCAATACCTTTTCAAGCTGAAGCAATAAAGCTTTTTTAACTATGATTGTAATATATATATATATATATATTATATATATATATATATATATATATAAATATATAATTTTTTTTTACTTTTATATTTAAGAAATATTTTTTATTCAAACTATAATAAAAAATCATGAGATCATGAAAGGAAATGCTAACAGGGGTGGCTGATTCCAGAAAGCACACTTGTGTTATATAGGGCATCAGCAACAAAGAGTACAAATGACTTAGTTTGAATTTTGTATCCATGATGGACAGAGATAGAGCGTTATTTCTGTGCATAGAATACAGAATTCAGATGTTTATGAAGGATTAATTATTCATTACTAGACAAAACTGATTTATTCCTGCAAATACCTTTGGTTAAGTGGACGTTGGTGCACTCACCACAGATTGCTTTACACTTCTTGAAATCTTGGCTTCAGGACTGATTCCAGACAGTTCTTGGCAGAGAAATTACACATCATCTGTAACCACTGTCATGTAAATCATTCATAGTATTGTGAGCTATATTGTGGCATAGGGACATTCTCAGCCACTTTCTCTACAACCATAAAGTTATACCCTGTATTCAATGGGGGTAATAAGAGCCACATTTTTATTTACAAGCAGCGGTGTCTGCCAAATATAATATATTAAATAATCCACCAGCTACATATTAGTGCCCTGAAACATAGGGATCAGGGACTCCATGCAGGAGTGACAGATTTTTACCTGCACCCTAGCAGTCCCTGTGGTCAAAACTAATAATTCCCGCTTATACGTTTTCATTCATGTCCTCAGACCATATATTATGTTACCCTAAAAATTTTTCTGTCTATAACCATTATCATTATATGTGCTTGTTAATGTCTTAATGAATTATAAATACCTGTACATCTTTGAATGTACATATTGCCTAAAGCACCCACCTGAACCAGTGATTGCCTGAGTAAGCCTTTTTTGGCAAGTCAAGCCGAGACAGGAAATGGAGAGCAACTGGGAACAGAGCAGTTTCAGAAAGGCAGTGGTGAGTGTTCAGTAGAGGTGAGTAAAACTTATTTGTTATTTTAACCATTTCTGATGCATTCAAAGAGCTTAGAATACAAAAGCCATTGACCCCTCCAAAAAATAAACACCTCTTTCATAAAAAAAATATTTTATTTAAAAATTATATATATTTCAAAGTGCTACAACTATAATGACTAGAGATGAGCGAGCATATTCGTCCGAGCTTGGTGCTCGTTCGAGTATTAGGGTACTCGTAAGTGCTCGCTGCTCGGACGAGTATCTCGCCATGCTCGAGGAAATGGCAACTTCCGCATCGTGCTTTTTTGGCGCCTATAAACACAGCCAATCACAAGCCAGGAGACTGTGCGGTACACCCAGCATCATGTGGGGCCCTTACATGTCGATAGCAGGGGTTGGCTGGCCTGATCAGGTGACCCTGGAATATACTAGTGACTGGCCGCGGTGCTCGGCTCAGATGCCGTCTGGATGTCGTTAGGGATAGAGCTGCTGCGTTTCAGGGAGAGTGTTAAGGCCTGCATTTAGTTCTCTGTTAGGCAGGAATCACCCACAAAGAACCCAACAGCCCTTCTAAGGGCTAAAAGAATTTTTTTTTTGTCTCCTGGCTTGGCTGGCTGGCACTAGTAGTGCAGCTATCGCCATATATAACCCCTTTTCTTTTTAATTGTTATATCTCAGTGATACAAATCCATTGCACACAGCAGTGTGGAATCATTCTGTGTGTCACAGTTCAGTACACTCACTATTTTCTGTCCAGGTGACACTTTCTGTACGTCACGTAATCCAACCAGGTCTTTTGCTCTCACGTATATAGCTTGATCACAAAAATCTCTGTGCGACATTTGTCTGGGTCGCAGTCAAAATAGCCACCATTAACAGGGTGTGAGTTAGGTCTACGATAGTTTCTGCACGTCACGTTCCAAAAAAAACAAAACTACAAAAAAATATATAAAAAAATATATAAAAAAAATAGTTTTTTTGTTGTATTAGCTCACTGATACAAATCCATTTCACACAGCAGTGTGGAACCATTCTGTGTGTCACAGTTCAGCTGTCTACTCACTCCAATTTGTATTTTCTATCCAGGTGACACTTTCTGTACGTCACTTAATCCAACCAGGTCTTTTGCTGTCAAGTATATAGCTTGATCAAAAAAATCTCTGTGCGACATTTTTCTGGGTCGCAGTCAAAATAGCCACCATTAACAGGGTGTGAGGTAGGTCTACGATAGTTTCTGCACGTCACGTTCCAAAAAAAACAAAACTACAAAAAAAAAATATATAAAAAAAAATATATAAAAAAAATAGTTTTATTGTTGTTTTAGCTCAGTGATACAAATCCATTTCACACAGCAGTGTGGAACCATTCTGTGTGTGTTACAGTTCAGTACACTCACTACAATCCGTATTTTCTGTCCAGGTGACACTTTCTTTACGTCACTTAATTAAACCAGACTGAACAAGTTTGTGGGTTTCAGTACACCAGGCCCATTTATTTTTTATTTTTTATATAATACACTTATATACAGAAAATGTTGAACCCCAGGGCTAAGGGTCGAGGACGAGGGCGTGGGCGTGGGCATTCAATTACTGCAGGGGGCAGAGGCCGTGGTCCTGGGCAGGGTGAGACAGTACCTGCTGATGAGGGAGCAGGGGAACGCCGCAGAGCTACACTCCCTAGCTTCATGTCTCAACTTACAGGGACATGTGGTAGAGGACTGTTGAAACCACAACAGTGCGAACAGCTGATGTCGTGGATTGCGGACAATGCTTCAAGTAATTTGTCCACCAGTCAGTTTTCCACGCAGTCCACCCACGTTACCCAAGGGAGCACTCCTCTGGCTCCTCTACCTCAACCTCCTTCCCCCCAGTCTGCCTCCTCCCAGGAAAATTTGGAATGTGATCCGGCATACTCTGAGGAACTGGTTTCTGGACCCTTCCCAGAGTCACAAACCACTTCTCAGGTTGCTGCTGACCTCGTTCCCGATGCCCAAGTTTTCCAACTGTCGCAGTCTGTGGGTGATGATGATGATGACAATGTTGAGTTAGTGGAAGAAGTTTGTAAAGAGGTGTCGGACGATGAGGAGACACGGTTGTCAGACAGTGGTGAAGTTGTTGTCAGGGCAGGAAGTCCGAGGGGGGAGCAGACTGAGGAATCGGAGGATGACGAGGTGACTGACCCAAGCTGGGTTGATATGCCGAGTGAAGACAGTGCTTCTGAGGCGGAGGCGAGTGCTGCACCAGAACAGGTTGTAAGAGGCAGTGGTGTGGCCAGAGGGAGAAGCAGGGCCAGAGCTTGTGCATCATCAGCAACTGTTTCACGTAGTGAAGCTCCCGTGGCGAGGCCTAGATGTTCGCAAGTCTGGAGGTTCTTTAAAGAAAGTGAGGATGACCGACGGACTGTGGTGTGCAACCTGTGCCACACCAGGATCAGCAGGGGTGCCACCACTACTAGCCTAACCACCACCAGCATGCGCAGGCATATGTGCTAAACACCCCACTCAATGGAACCAAGGCCGTTCACCACCTCCTGCGGGTCACACCACTGCTCCTTCCCCTGTGTCACTCGCTGCCTCTGCTAGTCAACCCCCTGCCCAGGACCCCGGCACGAGCGCCTCCCACCGGAAAACCACACCTTCGCCTCCACGATCCTCCACAGTGTCCACCAACGTGTCCCAGGGCAGCGTTCAGCTGTCTTTACAGCAGACGCTGGAGCGCAAGAGGAAATACAGTTCCACCCACCCACATGCCCAAGCCCTCAACGTCCACATCTCCAAATTGCTTAGCCTGGAGATGCTGCCCTATAGGCTGGTAGAGACCGAGGCCTTTCGCAATCTCATGGCGGTGGCTGCCCCTCGGTATTCGGTCCCCAGCCGCCACTATTTTTCCCGATGTGCCGTCCCAGCCCTACACCAGCACGTGTCACAGAACATCATCTGTGCCCTGACCAACGCTGTTTCTGAGAAGGTCCACCTAACCACGGACACGTGGACAAGTGCTGCCGGGCAGGGACACTATATCTCACTGACGGCACATTGGGTTAACTTGGTGGAGGCTGGGACCGAGAATGACCCTGGGGCCACTCATGTACTGCCCATACCGAGGATGGCGGGGCCTACCTCGGTCACGGTCTCTCAGACGTACTATGCCTCCTCCTCCGACCCCTCCTCCACCGAATTACCATCCATGGGCACGACGCCTTCAGTCGGTAGCTCTAGGCGCAGCAGCAGTGCCGTGGGTAAGCGCCAGCAGGCGGTGCTCAAACTGCTGAGCTTAGGTGACAAAAGGCACACCGCCCAAGAGCTGTTACAGGGCATCACGGCGCAGACCGATGTGTGGCTGGCACCGCTGAACCTCAAGCCAGGCATGGTTGTGTGTGACAACGGGCGTAACCTGGTGGCGGCTCTGCAACTCGGCAGACTGACACATGTGCCATGCCTGGCCCACGTGTTCAATCTAATAGTTCAGCGGTTCCTCAAGACATACCCCAATCTGTCTGATTTGCTCACCAAGGTGCGCCGCATCTGTGCGCATTTCCGCAAGTCGACCACAGATGCTGCCACTCTCAGGGCAGCGCCGCCTACAACTGCCCGCTCACCGACTATTGTGCGACGTGCCCACGAGATGGAATTCGACATTAAACATGTTATCCAGAGTTTACCAGCAGCGCAGAGCGATTGTAGACTGCCAGATGTCAACTTCCACCAGAACTGGTAATCAGGTCAGTCAGATTCCTCAAGTCTACAATGAGGAGTGGACATGGATGTCTGATATCTGCCAGGTGTTGAGCAACTTTGAGAAGTCAACACAGATGGTCAGCGGCGATGCCGCCATTATCAGCCTCACCATCCCTCTGCTTTGCCTGTTGAAAAACTCACTGCTCAGCATCAAGTCGGATGCTTTGCGCTTGTCACAAGAGACGGTGGAGGAAGATACGTCGCTTGATAGCCAGAGCACCCTCCGGTCTGTTTCTCAGCGCGTATCGGAGGAGGGGGATGAGGATGAGGAGGAAGAGGAGGAGAATGTCGGCGAGACAGTAGAGGGTACCAGTGCTCAGTCCTTAACTCTTGAGCGTGTATGGGCTGAAGAGGAGGACTTGGAGGAGGAGGAGGAGGAGGAAATGGAGAGTCAGGCCAGTGAGGAGAGGGAATTCTTGCGTGTTGGGACTCTGGCGCACATGGCAGACTTCATGTTAGGCTGCCTATCCCGTGACCCTCGCGTTAGAAGAATTTTTTCAAACACCCATTACTGGGTGTTCACTCTCCTGGACCCACGGTACAAGCAGAACCTTTCCACTCTCATCCCTGCAGAGGAAAGGAGTATGAGAGTGAATAGATATCAACAGGCCCTGGTGCACAAGCTGAAACAATCCTTCCCATCTGACGCCGCTAGCGGCAGAGGGCATGGTTCTGTGGGCCAAGTAGCGGGGGAGAGGAGGCGAGCAGGCAGCTTGTCCAGCACTGGCAGGGGAACGCTCTCCAAGGCCTTTGCCAGTTTTATGTCACCCCAGCAAGACACTGTCAACTGTCCCCAGTCTAGGCAGAGTAAGGGGGAGCTGTACAGAAAGATGGTGAGGGAGTACCTAGCTGACCATACCAACATCCGTAGCGATCACTCTGCTCCATACAACTACTGGGTTTCAAAGCTGGACACGTGGCCTGAACTGGCGCTGTACGCCTTGGAGGTGCTGGCCTGCCCTGCCGCTAGCGTGCTGTCAGAGCGGGTATTCAGTGCAGCTGGTGGCGTCATCACCGATAAGCGTACACGCCTGTCAACTGACAGCGCTGACAAGCTGACGCTTATTAAAATGAGAAAAGCCTGGATTTCACCGGAATTCAAATCTCCTCCGGGGGAAAGCAGCTAAAGATTAACATTACTTATGTATCCGATTCCTCTTCTCTACTCCTCCTACTTCTCCTCCATGTCGTCTTTGCCTAACGCTGACTAAAAAAAACGCCATTTTTTAGAGGTCCAACTGCCACTCTTTTACCACAATTTTTCAGGAGGGCCCCCTACAGGCCCTCTCTTCAAACAATTTTTCCGGAGGTCCACCTACAGGCCCTCTCTCCAAACAATTTTTCCAGAGGTCCACCTACAGGCCCTCTCTCCAAACAATTTTTCCGGAGGTCCACCTACAGGCCCTCTCTCCAAACAATTTTTCCGGAGGTCCACCTACAGGCCCTCTCTCAAACAATTTTTCTGGAGGTCCACCTACAGGCCCTCTCTCCAAACAATTTTTCTGGAGGTCCACCTACAGGCCCTCTCTCCAGTTCCAGTTTCCAGTTTTATTTACGCAAACTGCGTAAAATTTTTTTTGGGGATAGGTGTGAAAAATAATATTACCTGCGTATCTATATTGCCCAACATTGGGTACGGTAGCAACAAGAAGAACAAACACATGCTGCCCACAGGGTTCCGCAAATTCCTGGTCCACAATGTCAAGGAGCTCGAGGTTCTGTTGATGAGCAACAAGTTCTTCTGTGCAGAAATCGCCCACAACATCTCCTCAAAGAACGGAAAGACCATTGTGGAGAGAGCGGCACAGCTCGCCATCAAAGTGACGAACCCCAACGCCAGACTGCGCAGCGAAGAGAACGAATAAATATCTCTGTGGTTATTTGTGCTAAATAAAAGTTAAATAAACACCCAAAAAAAATTGATCTGTTCCTGTGCCTGATTCACCCAAGTTGAATCTGTCCCGTCATGAGAAAGTCCCCCCAAGGAGTCCCCACTGTAACTTGCTTCCCATACAACTTCCTCACCCCCCGACACCTGTGTCTCGCCATTGTCCACCACCTCCTCAGACAACACTGGTAAATCCCCACTGTCAGCACACGGAGACAGCAAAAGGTCTTGAGAATTGGGGCAGAGAATGTTCTGGGGTAGCACATCAGAGAAGGGGTGACTACGGGGTTCCAGGGAGTACGTGACCACATGCAATCTCCATCCAAAAAGTCATACTGAGGCTCACCACCATGCTTTACACTGCAATCCTATTACTGAGGCTCACCACCATGCTTTACACTGCAATCTTATTGAAAGACAGACAATCAGGGGTTCACCGCCAGGTTGTCAGGCAGCATTTTTAAGTGGGTCACCATTACCGTGTCCCTGAAAATTGCCTTGGGGTCATCACCAGACTGTTGGCCAGATTTAGAAAAAATGGTGCAATTAGGGACCCTCAGAGGCATCCCTACATGCTGCCCCTGGTGTTTCCTATCCATTTCCAAGGTGTTTCCATCTTTTTCTGAGGTTTTCACATGTTGGGGCAAACTTGACTGTGCAGAACCTTTTGGCTCCTGCAAAAATATTCGGGTCTCCCATAGACTTTAATGGGATTCGTGATTCGGCCCGAACCCACGAATCCCGCAGTGGGATTCGGCCGAATTCCGAACCCCCGAATCTTTTAGGATTCGCTCAACTGTAATACTTAGCAAATATATTTTGATCAAACTAATTTGTGCCCATCCACCAAGGCATCCTCCTTCTGGATGGAAACCTACTTTATTTTATACCTCCTCTCTGTGCCAACTGGCCTCTTAATTCATGGATAATCATTTCCACATGTATAGTGTGATCTATTTGTTACCTCTCTTTGTGCCAGCAGGCCTCTGAATTCAGGGATAGGATGGGTTAGTTAGGCAACACGGACCTCCACATTTACTTTATTTTACAGGATGTGCCTTTGTCTTTTGCCTTTGAAGTATGCATTTGGATGTGTGGCTGTCTTTACTTTGCTCGTGCATATTTGCGTACCTTATATAAATTTTTTATAACTAATGTAGCATTGGCATATGTATTCTATGTTTGCAGAGTGATGTTACAATAATAATAATAATAATAATAATAATAATAATAATAATAATAATAAATATAATAATAATCTTTATGTATATAGTGCCAGCATATTCCACAGTGCTTTACAATTATAGGGTTACATATACAAACAGAGTAATAAATTACATAGCAACAAACAAGTCAAAAATTAAAACAAGATGATTAGGGCCCTGCCTGCAAGAGTGTGTTTTCTACAATTGTCCAGCCATATTAGAATAGAGGAGTATATATGAAGCTGCTAGAGTCACCAGTCAACATTTGTAGTGCATCTGTGTGCTTGGGGAATGGATGTCTAATGGTGGATCAGATTCTGAAGAATGATGATGAAGGGGAAGTGAATGGAGAAGAGTTAGATTAGGGATGTGATTTAATGCCTAAAACTATGGTTGTTATGAACTGACCTAATTGCTTGGGGTAGAGCATTCCAGAGAACTGGTGCAGTTCATGAGAAGTCTTGGAGACAGGATGGGATGTAAAGGGGTGCAGCACTATGGATAGCTTTGTGGGTGAGAATGAGCAGTTTAAATTGAATCCTGTATTGTGTGGGCGACCAGTGCAATGACTGGCACAGGGTGGAGGCATCAGAGTAGCAGTTAGACAGTTAGATGTGCCTGGCTGCTGCATTCAGGATAGATTGGAGAGGGAAGTTTAATGAGGGGGAGACCAATTAGTAATGAGTTACAGTAATCCAGATGAGAATGCATAAGGGCAACAATGAGAGATTTTGTTGTCTCCACATTAAGAAAGGAGGGATTCTAGAAATTATTTTGAGGTGCAGGTTGCATGAATGAGTATGAGACTGAATATAAGAGGTGAATGAAATAACAGTGTCAAACATAACATCATGCTAAATGTGCCAGACACTGACAGGGAGATATAGGTTTAGGCAGGTTAGTAGATAGAGAATAGGGTCAGCAGTGCATGTGGTCAGTAGATAAGAAGAAGAGAGGATCCTGGAGACTTTTTCTGTGACTGGGTCGAATGTGGAAAGTGAACTAGAGGAGATGCGGTAGGGAAAGGGATTAATGATGACTTAGTGGCTGGGAGCTAATTTCTTGCCGGATATTTTCCATTTTGTAGGCCAAATCTTCATCACAGAGCTCTATAATAAGCACTTGCACTTTAGGACAGAGGAGGGAGTGAAAAGTTTTTTTGGATTATTGGATAGTGAGGGGATCAGAGTTGTGAAGTAGAACTGTTTGGTGAGGTGGAGGACAGAGTTCTAAGTTGTCAGCATATATTTGTAATGGAGGAAATTTTCTGGAGTATGTGTTTTTTCTCCATAGGCATTTAGCACTCTTGGAGCATGATTGGAGAAAGCTAGTTTGAGGTTTGTGCCAGGGGGTGCTTCTGAGGGTGTCATTATAATGTTTTACTGCCAGGTCAGGAGAGGGAAGTGATTGTGTTTGCTTTAGCTTTTACTTTTTTATTTTCAGCCATGGCAACGCAAACCTGCCCATTTACTTAAAGGGGTTGTCCACTTTGTTAGCACTTACTAAAACTCTAAAGAAAGCAGGGAGACAATAAACTTCCTAATATATCTTCTGCAGTAGATCTGCCTGGTTTCCTTGCTATTGAAAGCCACGCCCCCTAAGTCCTGCTCTCATAGCTGCCTGTCTTGTCCATGCCTGCATGTGCACTAGTCCATGGAAGGAGTGTGCTGCTCCTGGGTCCTAAAGGCACCCTGCTTGTGTCAGAGAAGTTTCCTTCTGCTGTGACTGCAGTCCTGACTATACAGGGCTGAAGGGGCTTAGCAGATAAACTTGTTAGAAGCTGAAATAAAGAAACTTTGCAAGAGGAAGAGAGACTGAGGAGAAGCTGTGATGGACCTCACTGACTGCAGTGATGTAGCAGTGCCAGGAAGGTGCTGTGGACAACAAAGTGTGAGCAATCATGGTGTCTGTCCTGTCTATGACCACTCTGCAATGTGATCTTATCACAGACATGTTTATTCCAGCCAGACCAACAGGTCAGGAGCTTTAACCCCTTCTGAGCTGTTGTAACACCTCCCGGGGGTCCCAGGCGGCCCACGCGTACTTACCGCTGTGGCCGGCGTTCTCGCTCTTTGCTGCCGTGATGTTTGTTGCTTGGTCAGTGTGAAGTCTTGTTCTCTTTTGCCCTGGGCTCCAGGTGCTGCATTTTATTAGGTCAGCTCCTTAATTGGTTCCTCCCCTTTCCTCCTGTCTGAAACTATATAAGTCCTCCTTGGACACTTACTCCTTGCCTGAGCGTTATAAGTCATCCTGACTTGCGAAGGTTCCCGTATTGCTTTAGTCCTGCTGTAGTGTGAACACTGCTCTAGTCCTGCTATAGAGTGAACACTGTCTTGGCCTGCTGAAGTGTGAACACCGCTCTAGTCCAGCTGAAGTGTGAACACCACCCCAGTCCTGCTGTTGTTTGAACACTACTATCCAGTACCTGGCTTCCGTTCCTGGCTCCTGTTCGTGGTTCCTGTTTCTGATTCCCGCCCCTGGCTGATCCTCTCCGGTCTGCTTCCAGTGCTTGATGACTCCAGTCATCCTTCCACATCTCCTCCCTTGGTGTGTGTCTGTCCTGCGTATCTGTCTCTCTGGTGTTTTGCACCTTAGTACTCTGTCCGTCTGGCCAGCTGTCACAAGTATTGTCTCACCCCAAGAGGTAGCGACCTGGTGTACCTCCTCGGGAAAGCCTATCCCCACCATCAGGGGTACTGTGAAGAACGGGAGGTACACTTAGACAACGCCCTTAGGGGAAGACATTCTCGTGACACAGTGGATCCACATCCACTGATCTTGACAGCTGTCAGTATGGATGAGGTCAGTGATATCAGCAGCAGTCACTGATGTCATCTGTAAATATGTGCCCTCTCCTTCCTGCACACTGTATATAGTGATATATGATGCCCCCAATACAGTGATATGTGATCACCACTTTATACTGTTTATAGTAATAGTTGACACCACCACCACCATACACTGTATATACTGATGTGTGACCCCCGCACCACTGCATACAGAGATCTGTGAACCCCTGTACAGTGACCCCCTTTATACTGTATATACAGATGTGTGACCCCCTGTACATTATATATAATGATGTGTGACCACCTGTACACTGTATATAGTGATGTGTGACCCCCTGTACATTATATATAGTGCCGTGTGACCCCCTGTACATTATATATAGTGATGTGTGAACTCCTGTACATTATATATAGTGATGTGTGACCCCCTGCACATTATATATAGTGATGTGTGACCCCCTGTACTTTATATATAGTGACTTGTGACCCCCCCTGTACGTTATATATAGCTATTTGACCACTCATTTTCCCTTTTTTCCCAGATGAAGGGTAGTCATATATTCATAGATGATTGATGGGCTGTCAGCTGGGAGCAGGTCGTATCATGATAGACAGGAGGCTCCTCTGTATGTCAGCAGATCGATTTGTGCAGTCCGTGCACCTAAACAGAAATCTATGACAGCTCAGAGCTGCCATAGATTTCTGGCTTCATTTGAGTCAGAAAACTGGTTAAAATGAACATAAATGTGTTGGGGTGACTGGTCATGCCCTGTCTCTGCCATTGTCACGCCCTTTAAAAAAGAAAAAAAAGTGCAGTTAAAAATTTGCAAACACATAAATAGTTTGCAACTTTTTAACGCCACTTTTTAGGAACAAGGGTAATGATAATCCCCCCCCCTCATTCTGTTTTTGGCTTACATCCAGTGGCACAACTAGAAATGACTGGGCCCCACAGCAAATTTACTTTTGGGACTGGGGCGTTCTTTCTATTGCTATGTCTGTACAACAGTTATTCACTGATAACTGGGTTATTGATATTATCTAAGGGGCTCTTGTCTCTATGGGAACACAGGTGGGCGGGGAGGTCATGTGACTGCTCCTCTAGACATGCTTGCTGCAGTGCATGCTGGGATTTTTACTTTCACTTTGCAGTTGCTCCTCCCACACAGCCGGTCTGAGGGAGCTCCTCCAGGAAAGTGTGTCATGGTGAACAGGTTAGATAAATGACATACAGTCAGTACATGTCACCTGAGAAATACTTCATAGTGTTGGCTATTGTCTGGGGGAACTTTGGATTTTTGATACTTAGGGTGGCCAACCCCTTTAATTTTACAGCATGTGCTGACTAACTTTGTCTTTTGTCTTTGCAATTATTACTTTGCTCATTTTTCCACATACAGTTTCCTTGCTTACAACCTATTAACACAGAATGATGTGTTGCTACTGAATAAGAATTTTATGTGATCACCCAATGAATAAGCATTTGCTTTTACAATTTTTGGGAATGAACACACACCAATGCTCCTCGATGTTAATTGTCCCAATCCTTGGCCCCTGGGCCTCTACCAAGAACGTGATTGTTTGTAGAGGCAGGGGATGTGAGAACATATATTTTGTCCATGTCCGTTCCGTTTTTTTGTGTGGTCGATATGGGGAATCATTCATTTCAATGGTGCCACAAAAAAACGGAAATGACTCCATGTGCATTCTGTATCCATATGTTTGCAAGTCTGTTCTGCAAAAAAAAAATAGAACATGTTCTATTCTTGTCTGTTTTGCAGACAAGGACAGGCATTGTTACAAAGGATCCACAAAAAAATGTATGTAGCATGGACGTCACATGGATGTCATCCATTTTTTTTTTTGGGGACCGTAAAATACATATGTTCGTGTGCATGAACCCTTAAAGGAATAAATAAAGGAAAGCTAAATTGATGTGTGTGTAGGGAAAAGTACTAAAGACAGCACCTGTGATTAATGACAATGACTCTAGTCAGTAAGTCTTCAGTCTCTCTCTCTCTTAAAAATTGTGGGGGTTGTTTCTAAAGCTGCTGCCTATGTCCTGTGCAGGCAGGACACGGATGTTCAGATTTGTGGTTTGCAATAGCCTCCTTGCTTATAAGATGGCAAAAGCTCTGTAAGGGAAGTGGGACACTTATCCTTCAAGATATTTTGTGCCTGTGGAGAAGGTGGGCCCTGTCTCTCCCATGATCCTTTACAGAACTACTACCATTCTTGTGTTGCCCAGTGCCCCTACCCACCTATTTTAACAGACACTACAGAGCCCCTGCCATGTTGTGTCTCACCTTCCACGGCCCCTGCTACTTCCCCAACCACCATCTGCATCCACAAAGCCCTACCACCTAGTGCCTCCTCCCTTTTTCAACAGAGTACCTGCCCTCTTACTGTCTTCCACATTCCTCTCAGAGTCTGTCAGGTTGTATCTCCCATTAAAACATCTTCCAACCAGTTACTTTCTGATCATTTACCCCATCTGCCCTACCTAGTGCGCTCCCTTTGCATACCTACTGTCTCCCGCATGTCCCACCACAGACCACCTGCTTAGTTGTGTCTTCTCCTTGAACCCTCCTCTTTGCCTTCCTCTTCTCCGCACTTATATAGTACTGACATATTCTGCAGCATTTTACAAACATTAGCATTGCTTGTTGTCTCCAATGGAACTCCCAATCTAAGGTCCCTATCAGTATGGAGTGTGGGAGGAAACCGAAGTTCAAGAGGAAACCCATGAAAACACAGGAAGAACATTCAAACTCCATGCAGATGTTGTCCTTGGTTGTATTCATACCAAGGCACCAGTGCTAACCACTGAGCTACCATGCTGCCCCTTTCCAACATACTCCTACTTCCCCAAAAGTCCCTGCCAACAGGTCTCCTCTAGACTGTGGACTGACTGCACCTAAAAGTGAGTAGGCCAGTAGTTTGTCTACTACATCCCCAGTGATCTTCATCAATATGATTCCATTACACCATATGTGAGACTCCTGGAATGACTATTTTCCTGGCTTCAATGTATTACTTTGTAACTACTTTGTAATCATGGTAATCATGAAATTTTGATTATGTGTAATTAATTATAATCTATTCATATGTATGTAAAAGGCCGTGAACAAGGTCTAGGTTCAACCGAAACGTTGGCAAGTGACTTCTTATCACTTTGGATGGAATAAAGAATCATTACTATTTGCAATACAACTTTGAGTGCCGTGGTTTGCTATATCTAACTTTGAGTACCATTAACCACAGAGCACCACCTTCAATGACAAGGAGTGCCAACCAACTCTTTCTCTACTGTAGGCCAGTGACGTCACGTGGTGTCCTCGCCAAAATTCTGCAGTGTGAAAGGCCCCTTAGAAAGGCTACAAGATACATTCGTCACACTCAGTCTTGTTTCTACTGAGTTTCCAGAGGTTGATAACTCATATGAAACTATGCTTAGGCACTTCTAGACAAAAATTTAGTGGCATCTCTATAGCAGGAGATGCTGATAATGCTGGTTATTCTGATAAAAGATTCCCTTTTAATGGCATACAAATGTTTAAATCTTTTATCAGATGAGAATTTCTTGTAAGCAAGTAATGTAGAAATTTGTCCCCTTTTATTGTCTGGATTGGGAAGACAATGCTTAAAACCAGATGTACAAAATTTTCATTGGCGAGCTCTGGCAATAGATCCATAGAAAAAAGACCTAGAAGATGGGTTTTTGATTTTCTACTCTGCCATCAGTTGGCTAAAACAATCGTTAAAATCGTTTGTTGTTAAAATTTCAACCAATGAATATGGTACTTGTTTTGGTTGAACTTGTCCATTCTAATTAACTTTAGACTAATGGCAAGTAATTGTTCAGCCACTAAGCAAGTGCAGTAGGTTCCCTGGTCCTCTATGCTACCCCTTAGCGGTCCTTGTGCAGGGAGACTATGTATACAGCACACAGCATATGACAGGAAGGTGCCTGCAGCCAGGCTTGGGCAGGTATCAAAATGCATAAAACAAAGACCAGATTAAGTGTATTTTGCATGGGGAAGTCTATTTACACTAGATTTGAGGGTACTGAAATTTAGACAAAAATAATGGCATAACCCCTTTAAAACTGAGGTTACATAAGGCGATGGGCTCTCTCCTGTTTTGTGCCCTTCTCATATGTATTCTACATGTACAAATGTATAAACAACAAGGATATAAACATATACCTCTGGATTGAACTAACCTTCTACTTATCTGACCTCACACAGGCCACTGGTGTGTAGTGACCTATTAATTAAGCTATCACTTTTGAGCAGCTATTTTCCTGCCACTAATTTTGTCCATTGTGATCTAGCACTTTTTTTTTTTTTGCTTGAAGATATTTAAATGTTAACCTATTAAGCTATCCTATTTAGATATCATACACAAAATGTTGATCTTCTGATACATCAGCAATTTACAGCTTTTGCATATGGACATTTTTGGTAAATATATACAGTACAGACCAAAAGTTTGGACACACTTTCTCATTCAAAGAGTTTTCTGTATTTTCATGACTATGAAAATTGTAGATTCACACTGAAGGCATCAAAACTATGAATTAACACATGTGGAATTATATACTTAACAAAAAAGTGTGAAACAACTGAAAATATGTCTTATATTCTAGGTTCTTCAAAGTAGCCACCTTTTGCTTTGATTACTGCTTTGCACACTCTTGGCATTCTCTTGATGAGCTTCAAGAGGTAGTTACCTGAAATGGTATTCCAACAGTCTTGAAGGAGTTCCCAGAGATGCTTAGCACTTTTGCCTTCACTCTGCGGTCCAGCTCACCCCAAACCATCTCAATTGAGTTCAGGTCTGGTGACTGTGGAGGCCAGGTCATCTGGTGTAGCACCCCATCACTCTCCTTCTTGGTCAAATAGCCCTTACACAGCCTGGAGGTGTGTTTGGGGTCATTGTCCTGTTGATAAATAAATGATGGTCTAACTAAATGCAAACCGGATAGAATAGCATGCCGCTGCAAGATGCTGTGGTAGCCATGCTGGTTCATTATGCCTTCAATTTTGAATAAATCCCCAACCGTGTCACCAGCAAAGCACCCCCACACCAACACAACTCCTCCTCCATGCTTCACGGTGGGAACCAGGCATGTAGAGTCCATCCGTTCACCTTTTCTGCGTCGCACAAAGACACGGTGGTTGGAACCAAAGATCTCAAATTTGGACTCATCAGACCAAAACACAGATTTCCACTGGTCTAATATCCATTCCTTTTGTTCTTTAGGACAAACAAGTCTCTTCTGCTTGTTGCCTGTCCTTAGCAGTGGTTTCCTAGCAGCTATTTTACCATGAAGGCCTGCTGCACACAGTCTCCTCTTAACAGTTGTTGTAGAGATGTGTCTGCTGCTAGAACTCTGTGTGGCATTGACCTGGTCTCTAATCTGAGCTTCTGTTAACCTGTAATTTCTGAGGCTGGTGACTCGGATGAACTTATCCTCCGCAGCAGAGGAGACTCTTGGTCTTCCTTTCCTGGGGCGGTCCTCATGTGAGCCAGTTTCTTTGTAGCGCTTGATGGTTTTTGCGACTGCACTTGGGGACACTTTCAAAGTTTTCCCAATTTTTTGGACTGACTGACCTTCATTTCTTAAAGTAATGATGGCCACTCGTTTTTCTTTACTTAGCTGCTTTTTTCTTGCCATAATACAAATTCTAACAGTCTATTCAGTAGGAAAAATAAATCACAAAAAAAGATTATTAGTGCACAAAAATAGATGCAAACAATATATACGGTATAAACTAAGACCTCATTCTGATATGATAAAATCTGAGACTCTTAGCCAATATATTTTGATCAAAACACATCTGTGCCCACCTACCCAGCATCACGGTGGTCTCAGGTCAGGCAGGTCCTACGCTAAACCTAACTATGCCGTTGGGCATCTATAACTAGGAGCGTGGACACTGCACATATAGGTGTGTTGCTCCTAGTGACCTTTATGTGCATACAACAACCAATGAGAGGAGGAGCCTATGTACGCGTGGTACATATAGGTGTGTTTGCTCCTCCTCTCATTGGTTGCTGTATGCACATAGAGGTCACTAGGAGCAACACACCTATATGTGCAGTGTCCACGCTCCTAGATATAGATGCCCAACGGCATAGTTAGGTTTAGCGTAGGACCTGCCTGACCTGAGACCACCGTGACGCTGGGTAGGTGGGCACAGATGTGTTTTGATCAAAATATATTGGCTAAGAGTCTCAGATTTTATCATATCAGAATGAGGTCTTAGTTTATACAGTATATATTGTTTGCATCTATTTTTGTGCACTAATAATCTTTTTTTGTGATTTAATTTGATATATATATAGCCACTGACATCCGCAATCATTATTATCACATCATGCAGGATGTTTTTTATCCTTTTTTTTTATCTTTTTGTTTCTGTGAGTTTTGCTTAGTCTATTCAGTAGGACTATCAGCTTTGTATCCACCTGACTTCTGCCCAACACAACTCATGGTCCCAGCACCATTTACAAGGCAAGAAATCCTACTTATTAAACCTGACAGGGCACACCTATGAAGTGAAAACCATTTCAGGTGACTACCTCTTGAAGCTCATCAAGAGAATGCCAAGAGTGTGCAAAGCAGTAATCAAAGCAAAAGGTGGCTACTTTGAAGAACCTAGAATATAAGACATATTTTCAGTTGTTTCACACTTTTTGTTAAGTATATAATTCCTCATGTGTTAATTCATAGTTTTGATGCCTTCAGTGTGAATCTACAATTTTCATAGTCATGAAAATACAGAAAACTCTTTGAATGAGAAGGTGTGTCCAAACTTTTGGTCTGTACTGTAGGTACCAATGCAATGACCAGGGGTGGATATTTGTTAGATTTGGAATTATACATCTATTACCATGCTACAAATAGGCACTTTGTAGTAGATTGATAGAAAAATACAATCTAGTTAGTATTATAAAAACATAAACAGGAAATGTACATATTTAGTGAATAGATTACAAGATGTCTTGCACTTGATGAAGTTGAAACAGATAATTGGCAAATGTACCTAATAATAATACTCTCCAGTTATCATTAGTCACAACTGTTTTCCTTCACTGGTCAAGTGTTGCAGCCTCTGGATCAATAGGGTTTTTCATTACATGGTAAATAACACTCCAGAATTGTGGAAGAGGTCATGGAAATGTTATTTGTTAAAGGACAAACACATGTGTTATGTCTATACAATCTGTTAGTATTTCAAGACTTTGTTAAGCACGATTGTCAAACATATGAGCAGCTTTAAAATCATTAGAACAATCATTAGAAAAACCAGCTCATGATAGTTCCTGCATTGTTACGTTGTTATATTTTTTACTGGCACATTGGGGCACTGGGGGAATGTATTTTTTACTTCACATGGATATTTTTACTGGTACTGGGGGCATTTTTACTGGCACATGGGGGCATAGTGAGGGCATTTTTACTGTTATGGGGGCATTTTTTTACTGGCACATGGGGGGGGGCATTTTTAATGGGGCATGTGTGGGGGCACCCTGGGGGCATTTTTTACTGGCACATGGGGGCACTGGGGGCATTTTACTGGCACATGGGGGCACTGGGGCATACTGGCAATGGGGGCATGTGGCATTTTTACTGGCACATGGGGGCACTGGGGCATTTTTACTGGCACATGGGGCATTGGGGGGGCATTTGGCACATGGGGCACTGGGGGCATTTTACTGGACATGGGCACTGGGGGCATTTTTACTGGCACATTGGCGGAATTTTTTTACTGGCACATGGGGGCACTGGAGGCATTTTTACTGGCACATGGGGGCATGGGGGCAGAATTGGAATGCACAGGGGGCACTGGGATTTTTACTGGCACATGGGGCCTGGGGGCATTTCTTTATGGCATGGAGCACTAGGGGCATTTTTCCGGCACATGGGGGCACTGGGGCTTCTTACTGGCACATGGGGGCACTGGGGGCATTTCTTACTGACATGGGGGCACTGGGGCCATTTCTTACTGGCACATGATTTTGGGGAATCAATGGGGGAACTTCTGGCGCATTTTGGGGCATTTCTTACTGGCACATATTTGGGGCATCTATGTGAGGAGCCACTTCTTACTGGCACATTGGATTATTACTTCTGCACAGTGGGGACATTAGTACTGGGGGGGCAATTACTCTGGCACCACAGTATCGCTCAGTTATTTCTGGGGACATTATGTTCACACTATTACGTACTGGGCGCAGTTATTTTAGGACACTGTGCCAATAATTATTGGGGGCACTATCTGTGTGGTTACTAGTGGCAAGTACTGGGGTGGTAGGATGATTTGTTCAGAGATAGGATGATGAAAAGTAGTAAACTAAGATTTTTTTCTGTCAAACTGCAGAGATATAGAAATGGCTGAAAAATGGCGTGAAAGGAGAAGATGAGGAAAGAGAAGATCTACATCCGGGAGACGTCACTGGATGTAAGAGGGGTGCTGATTATACTGGAGGGGCGCTGTATTACCGTATATTAGGCGGGGGGGGGGCCCAAGCTGAACTCTGCACCAGGGCCCATGAGCCTTTAGCTACGCCCCTGTCTATACAATCTGTTAGTATTTCAAGACTTTGTTAAGCACGATTGTCAAACATATGAGCTTTAAAAATCATTAAGAACAATCATTAGAAACCAATGATTGTTCCTGTTGTACTGTTATACAATATTCAGATACCACAGTAGTGAGTGTATTTTACCATAAATGTGTCCCCGACTATTTACCCAAGTACAATTACATAATTGCTTAAAGCCTTTGCTAAAAGAGATTGGTGTGGTGCCAATTGGATGTAATAAGGATGGAATGCATCCTTCTAATATATGCCCTATCTTCTTTTTTATCATGTGTTACTACTACAGAAACTGCCTACGCATATGTTGCACATAGACCTAAAACATGCTTTTATACATGCCACCCTGCACAGTGGTACTCTGTTTTTTAATATGCCATCCGGATCAGCTGCATGCAATTCCTTAGGCCCCCCATCCGGTCACCTCCCCAAACTTTGGCATACTGAACTACTGCAGTCCTCTGCATTTATTATTGCACTGGTATTGTGCTTGGTATTAATCACCCAACAACATATCATACAGTAATACCCCTGATGAGCCAGCATACTTAGGGCCCCTGAAGGTGAAAGCCTATGTCTTGCTCAGCAGAACCTACAGGGGCAGGAGGCTCCGTAGGATGGATGAAAGGGATGCGGGTTATGGAGATGTCCCACATGGAGTAGACCCCAATTCATAGGCCCCAATAAGCTCATGACTAAGTTGCATGTGAACATGTCGGCCGAATACACTAGTTTCGGCCGAACATGGCGTGCAAGGGGAACCGGCCCCCCCCCGGACTGCCCCTGGGTATTCAGCCGGAATACCGCGTGTGCTTGAAGCGCCATGCTCGAGTCACCTCCCCGCACGTTAATTAGCCAATTAGCGTGTGGGAAGGTACTGGCATTCACTGTAATGCCAGTAGCCATGTTAGCTACTGGCATTACACTGATTGGATGGCCAGGAACGCGTCATCGGGTGCTATAAAGCACCCGGTGACATGTGACCGGCGCATACCGAGCCAGGGACAGCTGCTGCAAGCAGTGACAGACAGTGTAGGGAGAGAAGCACGCTAGGCAGGGATAAAAATTGCTCAACAAAGACCCAAAAGCCCTTTTAAGGGCGATTATATCTGGCACAAAGCAATATTTTATTATTTTTGAGGACTTTAAAGGTGGTGAAAATAGCTCTAGGTGGCCTGCCATTAATGCCACATGTGCTGCTGCAGCAGCAAGGAGGGACATACACTGTAGGGAGAGAAGCACGCTAGGCAGGGATAGAAATCGCTCAAAAAAGACCCAAAAGCCCTTTTAAGGGCGATTATATCTGGCACAAAGCAATATTTTATTATTTTTGGGGTGTTTAAAGGTGGTGAAAATAGCACTAGGTGGCCTGCCATTAATGCCACATGTGCTGCTGCTGCTGCATGCTGTAGGATACTCTCTGTATACTATATACATGACATACTTTGCTATAATTTCTGCTGTTAAGCCCGCAGTACTTCTTTTACGTCTTGCTGTATAACATTTGCGCAAGGAGGGACTTGTATAGGGATAGAATTTCTATAGGCAGGGTTAGTATCATTGTTCAAAAGACACAAAAGTCCATTGTTAAATCCTTCTGCATTTTTTTTTTTTGTGGCAACAGTAACACTAGGTGCACAGCGTATTAGAACCGTTCAAAAGTCTATATAGCTGACATCCATTGTTACATTTAATACCGTTAATTTAGGCCGCAGTTCCTCATTTGCGTCTGCAGTTTAATTTGCCCAAGGAGTGAATTAAACTATAGGGATAGGATTTGGGTAGGTAGAAAGATTGTTTCTGTTCCAAAAAGACCAGAGTCCATTGTGAAATACGTCTGCTTTTTTTTTTTTGTGGCAAAAAAAACCCCAAGTGTGCCCTGTCAGTAACGCTAGGTGCACAGCGTATTACAACCGTTCAAAAGTCTATGTAGCTGACATCCGTTGTTACATTTAATACCATTAATTTTGGCCACAGTTCCTCATTTGAGGCTGCAGTTTAATTTGCCCAAGGAGGGAATTAAACTATAGGGATAGGATTTGGGTAGGTAGAAAGATTGTTTCTGTTCCAAAAAGACCAAAGTCCATTGTGAAATACGTCTAATTTTTTTTTTTGGGGTGGCAAAAAAAAAAAAAAAGTGTGCCCTGTCAGTAACGCTAGGTGCACAGCGTATTACAACCGTTCAAAAGTCTATGTAGCTGACATCCATTGTTACATTTAACACCATTAATTTAGGCCGAAGTTCCTCATTTCCGGCTTCTCTATAACGTTTGCGCATTCAGAATATTGGACATTCGTTTACATTTTTCTGATCATCCAGTTAATAAAAATCTGCAGTACTGTAGTTGTGACCAAGTTGCATATATACTATACAATATGCACAAGGCGAGCACTAAGGGACGGGGAAGTGGGCGTGCTGTTGATGGTGAACGCAGAGGCCATGGCTCTGGGCGCGGTGAAACTGTGCCTGCTGGCAGAGCCCAAGAAACAGTCATCCAAAACTCCTAGCTTCATGTCACAGTATGCAGGGTGGCACAAGACACAACACTTGTTGCCACACCAGTGCGAGCAGGTAGTCGGTTAAGCAGTGGATTTCAGCTGATAATGCTTCCAGTCGGTTAAGCACCACCCCCTCTTCCACAAAGTCCAGTCTCAGTAGCCAAGAGTCTGGGCAACAGCATCCTCACCCTGATCCTCCTTCCTCCCACTAGGCAGAGTCTGGGCAAAGAACTAATCCCACATTGAGATATTCCGAGGAGCTTTTTTCATCAACGTTCCTTGGCTCGGGCCTCTCGCCAAGGCCGCTTGAAGTGGGACATGAGGAGATATTGTGCCCTGATTCCCAACCTATTGAGCAAACACAGTTTGAAGAAGATGACGGTGGGGACCGGTAACTAGCGTCTCACAAGGTGCATGATGATGATGAGACACAGTTGCCAATAAGTCAAGGGCAATTAGTGTCTCAAGACAGTTGTGGATGAGGATGAGATGCAGTTAAGTCAGGTTCTTGGTAGTTCACCATGTCAGGAGGAGGACCAGAGTGAGGATGTGGAAGAGGAGGTGGTGGACGATGAAATAGCTGACCCAACCTGGGAAGGTGGCAAGCCGAGCGAGGACAGCAGAACAGAGGGGGAGGGATCCGAAGCAGTGCAACAGGCTGGAAGAGGCAGTGTGGTGGCAAAAGGGAGAAGGCAGGCCAAGCCAACCAGGCCCAGAACTGTTCCCCGGAGCAGCCTCTTGCAGCAATCTCCCTTGCCAAGGGTTAGGTGTTCCGCAGTCTGGCGCTTTTTTGAGGAAAGTGCTGACGATAAACGGTTAGTAATTTGTAACCTGTGCCGTACGAAGATGAGCAGGGGCGTAAACACCAGCAACCTGACCACCACCAGCATGATCTGCCACATGTCAGCAAAGCATCCTAAAAAGTGGGCCGAACGCCTGGGTCCATGATCTGTGTCTGCAGGTCACACCACTGCCTCCTCTTCCCCTCTGTTACCTGCTGTGCAAGACACAGGCCCAGTTGCCTCCCGCCCTGCACCTGGACCTTCGCAGGAACCATCAGCCAGCACGTCCACTTCAATGTCCCAGTGCAGCGTTCAAATGTCCTTACCTCAGGCATTTGAACGTAAGCGCAAATACCCTGCCACCAACCCACAGGCCATAGCTCTAAACGCGTAACTTTCTAAATTGCTGGCCCTGGAAATGTTGCCGTTTAGGCTGGTGGACACCAAGGCTTTTCGCAGCCTGATGGCGGTGGCTGTCCCTCGTTACGCAGTCCCCAGCCGCCACTATTTTTCCCGGTGTGCCGTCCCTGCCTTACACCAGCATGTGTCCAGAAACATAACCCAGGCCCTGACCAACGCAGTTACTGGCAAGGTCCACTTAACAACTGACACATGGACAAGCGCTTGTGGCCAGGGACGCTACATTTCCCTGACGGCACACTGGGTGAATGTTGTGGAGGCTGGGAGCGAGTCGTACCCTGGGATGGCACAGGTGCTACCCACGCCGAGGATTGAGGGCTCTACTTCCATCCGGATTTCCGCTGCCACCTCAAGTAGTTGTTGCAACCCCTCCTTCTCTTCCTCCACCTCCTCCTCCACTTCTTCCCATGCAGAATTGCCATGTTGCAGCACCACTCAGACTTCTGTCAGTAGCTGGAAGCAGTGTAGCACAGCAGTCGGTAAGCGGCAACAGGCCGTGCTGAAGCTTATTTGCCTGGGTGACAAACATCACAAAAGCCGCAGAGCTGTGGCATGGCATAAGGGAACAGGCTGAGCTGTGTCCCTCGCCAGTCAACCTACAGCCAGGCATGGTTGTATCCAATAACGGCCGCAACTTAGTAGCGGCTTTGGAGCTGGCCAACCTCCCACACATACCATGCCTGGCCCATGTATTCAACTTAGTGGTTCAGCGGTTTCTGAAAACCTACCCTAATTTGCCTCAGCTTCTGGTGAAGGTGCATCGCCTGTGTGCCCATTTCTGCAAGTCACCGACAGCTTCAGCTGGCCTGGCAACGCTGCAGCAGCGCTTGTGGTTGCCGGCTCACCGACTGCTGTGCGACCTGAGCACGCGATGGAATTCCACCTTCCACATGTTGAGCAGGCTTTGTGAGCAGCAGAGAACAGTAGTAGAATACCAGCTGCAACACGGTCGGTGCCCTTCTAGTCAGCTTCTGCTCTTCACAAGCGACAAGTGGGCATTGATGTCTGACCTCTGAGAGGTGTTACGCAACTTTGATGAATCTACACAGATGGTGAGCGGCGATAATGCAATTATCAGCGTAACCATCCCACTTTTGTGTCTACTAATAAGCTCGCTGCTCACAATAAAAGCCAATGATCGGTGTGTGGAAGAGGTGGAAATGGGGGAAGACCCTACACAGGGTGAGAGCCAGATGACCCTCGATTCGTTTTCTCAGCGCCAATTGGAGGAGGAGGAGGAGGAGCAGGAGACGGTTGCCACCGCTACATAGGGTAGCCATGCCACGTTTACACCCTCTCTTTGGCATGAATGGGCTGAAGAGGAGAAAAAGGACGAGGAGGATATTGAGAGTCATGCTCCTGGTGGGGAGAGCGAAGCCTTGTCTGTTGGGACTCTGCCACACATGGCTGACTTCATGCTATGCTGCCTTTCCCGTGACCCTCGCGTTATACGCATATTAGGCAACACCGATTACTGGTTGTCCACCCTTCTCGACCCCCGCTACAAAGAGAACTTCCCATCTCTCATTCCTGTGGTGGAGAGGACAAGTAAAATGTTGCAATACCAGAAGGCCCTTGTCGAAAAATTGCTCCACAAATTTCCATCTGACAACGCTGGTGGCAGAGTACGTAGTTCCTTGGCCACCCGAGGAGGGAAGACAAGGGGAACACACAGCAGTTCCAACAAAGGCAGGGCGACACTCTCCAAGGCCTGGGACAGTTTTATGAAACCCCGGCAGCACCCTCACCCTGATGAGTGGACTAGTGTGACAAGGAGGGAAAAGTTTTGGAAGATGGTAAAGGAGTACGTAGCTTACCGTGTCAACATCCTCAGCGATCCCTCTGTGCCGTATAAGTTTTGGGTGTTTAAGCTGGACACGTGGCACGAACTGGCACTCTACGCCTTGGAGGTGCTGGCCTGCCCTGTCACCAGCGTTTTGTCTGAGCGGGTATTTAGTGCCGCTGGGGGCATAATTACTGATAAGCGCATCCGCCTGTGAACTGACAATGCTGACAGGTTGACGCTTATCAAAATGAACAAGGCCTGGGATGCCCCTGACTTCTGTACTCCACCAGAGGAAAGCGGCTTAACATGAAGGAACCTTAAATCTGGCTTTTAGGGTGTATTGAATACACTGTATTATCATGTACCCCTTCCTCTTCTCGTCCTCTTCCTCCTCTTCCTCCCTCATATGAAACTGCTTATTAGGCTGCCCTCGAAGTCCACCAGCTGGGCCTGCACCCTAAATTTCAGCTCACCAGCAGGCCTCAACCATAATGTTTTACCTGCTCAGTTCTGCTACATGTCACGCATAATGTTTCAGACGGTCAACTAAGCAGCATGTCAAAAACAATTTTTAACACGCTCAGCTCTGCTACATGTCACTTACAATGTTTCAGACGTTCAGCTAAGCGGCATGTCAAAAATAATTTTTAACACGCTCAGCTCTGCTACATGTCACTTATAATGTTTCAGACGTTCAGCTAAGCGGCATGTCACCCTTAAAGATTTTTTATGGTCAGCTTGGCAGAAGCGTGTCAACCTTAAATTTGGGACAGTTTAATGGGCAGCAGCATGTCACCCGTAAATTTTTTGGACATTCTGCTTGGCAGCAACGTGTCAACCTTAAATTTGGGACAGTTAAATGGGCAGCAGCGTGTCACCCTTAAATTTGGGACAGTTTGATCGGCAGCAGCGTGTCACCCATAAATTTTTGGACGTTCTGCTCGGCAGCAGCGTGTTAACCTTAAATTTGGGACAGTTTGATCGGCATCAGCGTGTCACCCTTAATTTTTTAGACGGTCAACTCAGCAGCAACATGTCACCCATAATTTTTAACATGGTCAGCTCAGCAGCAGCACGTCACCACTATTGGTTTTGCGTGTCAGCAGCAGGCCATCAATCATAATTTTTCAAGGGTGTGTCTGATGCACTCCTTTATGTGTAATAAAGGGGTTACTGGAGTGCCTGTTCCTGGTAATTTTTGGCAGCCCTTTTCCTTAGTGCATAGGCTTTATGAGTGTCAGAGTCCCACAATTATACCACAATGATATACCGTTTGTATGGGAGTGCCTCATCCGTGTAATTTTTGGCAGCACTTGAGCTTAACGTACAAGTAAATCTATGTTTCCTAACAATATTTCCTGTAAAATCGATGTTATCTTGGGTTTTGGGGGGTATTTTTGTCATTCCGTAAAAGTGGCGTAATAGTCGGCCATCATCGTTAATAACAGCGAATTCGGTGTCCAAGATGCATCCAGACATCCTCTCCATGCTGTTCCCTAACCATTTCTGTGGTGTTTCCACCATTTTCTGAAGTTTCCCTATGGACCAGACACCCTCCCCTCATCCGAGCAGGGGGTGCCTGGTCTTCTCTCATAGACTTCCATTATATTCGGGTGCTTGGCCGAGAATCGAGCACCACCTAGTGTTCGGCCAGAGCACCCAAACATCGGGGTGCTCGATCATCACTAGTCATGACATAAACAAGATGGACCCTGAGCCCCTGAAGTGAAGCCTGGAACATTTGCACACACACAGTCACAGTGCTGCACTTTTTTCCTGCTGCTTTGGCAATAGACTTACAGTAGTCAGAATCAGTAACTTTACCACCTTGTCTCTGTACACTTAGCTCCCATGCAGCTGTGCTATTTTTCATTTTGTCCTCTTGATCGGTTAGGGCATGACAACACAGTCTGGTTTCCTGATGCTGTTTTGGAAGTCAAAATCAGGAGTGAATCATAAAAGGAGAGAAAGTATAAAGGACACGTATGAATTCTTCTCTTTTTGAACTCACTCCAGGTTTTGGCTTCCAAAACTGCATCTTGACCTGACCTTGTGGTAGTAACTAGAGATGAGCGAGCAGTAAAATGCTCGGGTGCTCGTTATTCGAGTCAAACTTTTCCCGATGCTCGGGTGCTCGTTTCGAATAACGAACCCCATTGAAGTCAATGGGAGACTCGAGCATTTTTGCAGGGGACCAAGGCTCTGCCTAGGGACGGCTGGGTGAAAACCTGGAAACCTCAGAAAATGATGGAAACACCACGGAAATGGACAGGAAACAGCAGGGGCAGCATGCATGGATGCCTCTGAGGCTGCCTAATCCCACCATTACCCCAAATTCTCCTAGTGGGGCATGTGTGGTATCGATTCTTCTCAGTTTAAAATCGTATATGTCCCCTATCTTGGGACCATATATTTCATGGATTTTTCGAACACGGAAAAAGAAAAAGAGCTTGCTCTGGCCAGGGTAGTGTCTTTTCTACTGCAGCTAAGGGGACGTGTCCATGCTCTGCCTATCACAGGTCAGGAGCCAATTAAAAGAGGAACCAACAAAAATCAGTATAATATCTAATACGTCCCCTATCCGGGTAAATTGTTTGGAGAGAGGGCCTGTAGGTGGGGGGCAGGCTGGGGGGAAGGAGGTTGAGCTGGAAGAGCCAGAGGAGTGCCCCCTTGACTAGCGTGTGTGGTGGTGACAACAGCCGGATGGAGTTCGAATGACAACGCAGGACCCCAACTAAAAAATTTTGCATCAACCGGTACAGTTGTTAACTATGAGCTCGATCAAGTGTGGTATGTGTTCTATGTATACTACTCAGTTTAATACCGTATATGGCACCTATCCGGAAAAATAGTTTGGAGAGAGAGAAAGAGAGGAAAAAGACGTAAATTGTTTGGAGATAGGGCCTGTAGGTGGGGGGCAGGCTGGGGGGAAGGAGGTTAAGCTGGAAGAGCCAGAGGAGTGCCCCCTTGGCTAGCGTGTGTGGTGGTGACAACAGCCAGATGGAGTTCGAATGACGACGCAGGACCCCAACTTAAAAATTTAGCATCAACCGGTACAGTTGTCAACTATGAGCTTGAACAAGTGTGGTATGTGTTCTATGTATTCTTCTCAGTTTAATACCATATATGGCACCTATCCGCTGTAGGTGGACCTCCGGAAAAATTGTTTGGAGAGAGGGTCTGTAGGTGGACCTCTGGAAAAATTGTTTGGAGAGAGGGCTTGTAGGTGGACCTCTGGAAAAATTGTTTGGAGAGAGGGCCTGTAGGTGGACCTCCAGAAAAATTATTTAGAGAGAGGGCCTATAGGTGGACCTCCGGAAAAATTGTTTGGAGAGAGGGCCTGTAGGTGGACCTCTGGAAAAATTGTTTGGACAGAGGGCCTGTAGGTGGACATCCAGAAAAATTGTTTGGAGAGAGGGCCTGTAGGTGGACCTCCGGAAAAATTGTTTGGAGAGAGGGCCTGTAGGTGGACCTCTGGAAAAATTGTTTGGAGAGAGGGCCTGTAGGTGGACCTCTGGAAAAATAGTTTGGAGAGAGGGCCTATAGTTGGACCTCTGGAAAAATTGTTTGGAGAGAGGGCCTATAGTTGGACCTCTGGAAAAATTGTTTGGAGAGAGGGCCTGTAGGTGGACCTCCATAAAAATGATTTAGAGAGAGGGCCTTTAGGGGACGCTCCTGAAAAATTGTGGTAAAAGAGTGCCAGTTGGACCTCTAAAAAATGGCGTTTTTTGGGTCAGCGTTAGGCAAAGACGACAAGGGGGAGGAGTAGAGAACAGGAATCAGATACATAAGTAACGTAAATCTTTAACTGCTTTCCCCCGGAGGAGATTTGAATTCCGGTGAAATCCAGGCTTTGTTCATTTTAATAAGCGTCAGCCTGTCAGCGCTGTCAGTTGACAGGCGTGTACGCTTATCGGTGATGACGCCACCAGCTGCACTGAATACTCGCTCTGACAGCACGCTAGCGGCAGGGCAGGCCAGCACCTCCAAGGCGTACAGCGCCAGTTCAGGCCACGTGTCCAGCTTTGAAACCCAGTAGTTGTATGTGGCAGAGTAATCGCTATGGACGTTGGTATGGTCAGCTAGGTACTCCCTCACCATCTTTCTGTACAGCTCCCCCTACTCTGCCTAGACTGGGGACAGGTGACAGTGTCTTGCTGGGGTGACATAAAAGTGGCAAAGGCCTTGGAGAGCGTTCCCCTGCCAGTGCTGGACAAGCTGCCTGCTCGCCTCCTCTCCCCCGCTACTTGGCCCACAGAACCATGCCCTCTGCCGCTAGCGGCATCAGATGGGAAGGATTGTTTCAGCTTGTGCACCAGGGCCTGTTGATATTTATTCACTCTCATACTCCTTTCCTCTGCAGGGATGAGAGTGGAAAGGTTCTGCTTGTACCATGGGTCCAGGAGAGTGAACACCCAGTAATCGGTGTTTGAAAAAATGCTTCTAACACGAGGGTCACGGGATAGGCAGCCTAACATGAAGTCTGCCATGTGCACCAGAGTCCCAACACGCAAGAATTCCCTCTCCTCACTGACCTGACTCTCCATTTCCTCCTCCTCCTCCAAGTCCTCCTCTTCAGCCCATACACGCTCAAGAGTTAAGAAGGACTGAGCACTGGTACCCTCTTCTGTCTCGCAGACATTCTCCTCCTCTTCCTCCTCATCCTCATCCCCCTCCTCCGATACGCGCTGAGAAAAAGACCGGAGGGTGCTCTGGCTATCAAGAGACGTATCTTCCTCCACCGTCTCTTGTGACAAGCGCAAAGCATCCGATTTGATGCTGAGCAGTGAGTTTTTCAACAGGCAAAGCAGCGGGATGGTGAGGCTGATAATGGCGGCATTGCCGCTGACCATCTGTGTTGACTCCTCAAAGTTGCTCAACACCTGGCAGATATCAGACATCCACGTCCACTCCTCATTGTAGACTTGAGGAATCTGACTGACCTGACTATCAGTTCTGGTGGAAGTTGACATCTGGCAGTCTACAATCGCTCTGCGCTGCTGGTAAACTCTGGATAACATGTTTAATGTTGAATTCCATCTCGTGGGCACGTCGCACAACAGTCGGTGAGCGGGCAGTTGTAGGCGGCACTGCGCTGCCCTGAGAGTGGCAGCATCTGTGGTCGACTTGTGGAAATGCGCACAGATGCGGCACACCTTGGTGAGCAAATCAGACAGATTAGGGTATGTCTTGAGGAACCGCTGAACTATTAGATTGAACACGTGGGCCAGGCATGGCACATGTGTCAGTCTGCCGAGTTGCAGAGCCGCCACCAGGTTACGCCCGTTGTAACACACAGCCATGCCTGGCTTGAGGTTCAGCGGTGCCAGCCACACATCGGTCTGCGCCGTGATGCCCTGTAACAGCTCTTGGGCGGTGTGCCTTTTGTCACCTAAGCTCAGCAGTTTGAGCACCGCCTGCTGGCGCTTACCCACGGCACTGCTGCTGCGCCTAGAGCTACTGACTGAAGGCGCCGTGCTCACGGATGGTAATTTGGTGGAGGAGGAGGAGGGGTCAGAGGAGGAGGAGGCATAGTACGTCTGAGAGACTGTGACCGAGGTAGTCTCCGCAATCCTCGGTGTGGGCAGTACATGAGCGGCCCCAGGGTCATTCTCGGTCCCAGCCTCCACCAAGTTAACCCAATGTGCCGTCAGTGAGATATAGTGTCCCTGCCCGGCAGCACTTGTCCACGTGTCCGTGGTTAGGTGGACCTTCTCAGAAACAGCGTTGGTCAGGGCACGGATGATGTTCTGTGACACGTGCTGGTGTAGGGCTGGGACGGCACATCGGGAAAAATAGTGGCGGCTGGGGACCGAATACCGAGGGGCAGCCACCGCCATGAGATTGCGAAAGGCCTCGGTCTCTACCAGCCTATAGGGCAGCATCTCCAGGCTAAGCAATTTGGAGATGTGGACGTTGAGGGCTTGGGCATGTGGGTGGGTGGAACTGTATTTCCTCTTGTGCTCCAGCGTCTGCTGTAAAGACAGCTGAACGCTGCGCTGGAACACATTGGTGGACACTGTGGAGGATCGTGGAGGCGAAGGTGTGGTTTTCCGGCGGGAGGCGCTCGTGCCGGGTCCTGGGCAGGGGGTTGACTAGCACAGGCAGCGAGTGACACAGGGGAAGGAGCAGTGGTGTGACCCGCAGGAGGTGGTGAACGGCCTTGGTTCCATTGAGTGGGGTGTTTAGCACTCATATGCCTGCGCATGCTAGTAGTGGTTAGGCTAGTAGTGGTGGCACCCCTGCTGATCCTGGTGTGGCACAGGTTGCACACCACAGTCCGTCGGTCATCCTCACTTTCTTTAAAGAACCTCCAGACTTGCGAACATCTAGGCCTCACCACGGGAGCTTCACTACGTGAAACAGTTGCTGATGATGCACCAGCTCTGGCCCTGCTTCTGCCTCTGGCCACACCACTGCCTCTTCCAACCTGTTCTGGTGCAGCACTCGCCTCCGCCTCAGAAGCACTGTCTTCACTCGGCATATCAACCCAGCTTGGGTCAGTCACATCGTCATCCTCCGATTCCTCAGTCTGCTCCCCCCTCGGACTTCCTGCCCTGACAACAACTTCACCACTGTCTGACAACCGTGTCTCCTCATCGTCCGACACCTCTTTACAAACTTCTTCCACTAACTCAACATTGTCATCATCATCATCATCACCCACAGACTGCGACAGTTGGAAAACTTGGGCGTCGGGAACGAGGTCAGCAGCAACCTGAGAAGTGGTTTGTGACTCTGGGAAGGGTCCAGAAAACTGTTCCTGAGAGTATGCCGGATCGCATTCCAAATTTTCCTGGGAG
Source organism: Rhinella marina (assembly GCA_900303285.1). Taxonomy (NCBI): domain Eukaryota; kingdom Metazoa; phylum Chordata; class Amphibia; order Anura; family Bufonidae; genus Rhinella; species Rhinella marina. The sequence goes on from ONZH01011167.1 coordinate 64,337, forward strand.
GGGGCAGACTGGGGGGAAGGAGGTTGAGGTGGAGGAGCCAGAGGAGTGCTCCCTTGGGTAACGTGGGTGGACTGCGTGGAAGACTGACTGGTGGACAAATTACTTGCAGCATTGTCCGCTATCCACGACACCAGCTGTTCGCACTGTTGTGGTTTCAACAGTCCTCTACCACGTGTCCCTGTAAGTTGAGACATGAAGCTAGGGAGTGTAGCTCTGCGGCGTTCCCCTGCTCCCTCATCAGCAGGTACTGTCTCACCCTGCCCAGGACAACGGCCTCTGCCCCCTGCAGTAATTGAATGCCCACGCCCTCGTCCTCGACCCTTAGCCCTGGGGTTCAACATTTTCTGTATATAAGTGTATTATATAAAAAAAATAAATAAATGGGCCTGCTGTACTGAAACCCACAAACTTGTTCAGTCTGAACAAGTAAATATATAGGTGGATAAGTTAGATCAAAATTACGTATGTTATTACGTACCGTGCAGTATGGAGCAATTACAC
>ONZH01011168.1:0-58743 GCA_900303285.1 Rhinella marina
GTTCCACTTCACAATTGTGACCCACTTGTTGATTCTTCACCAAAAATTTAAAATGTTATATCTTTTTGTTTGAAGCATGAAATGTAGCAAAAGGTTGAAAAGTTCCAGGGGGCCGAATACTTCCTTCTACAATACCAGTAAACAGATTTATCTAGTACTGTTTATGCTGTAACGGAAAAATAATTAATATGACTAATTTTCTGTTTTTGCTCGCTTTACTAACATAGTAACATAGTTTGTAAGGCCGAAAAGACATCTGTCCATCCAGTTCAGCCTGTTTTCCTACAAGTTGATCCAGAGGAAGGCAAAAATACTGCCCCCCCAAAATTTCATCATTAAGTGAATAAAAAGTCACACACCCCCAACAGATTGCCCTAAAAAATGAACCCTCACACAGCTTCATAGACATTAAAGAGTAACTAAACCTTTACCTAAACATTTAATATGTGCTCCCTAATGCCCTAAAAAAAATAATATACTTTATTAATGAATTATCTATTTTTACCATACGTTTTGCTACCTAAAACTCTGTATTCTGTATACTACTGAGCTGTCAGCGGTGTACGGAGTTATTTTCTCAATGGGGCCGCAGCAGGGTGTACGGGCAGGAGCACACATTGCTGCTCCTGCCCGTGCTTCCTGGACTATTTATAACTCTAGGCATAGCACATGGTTACGCATTAGGGCACACATATTAAAAGTTTAGTTAAAGGTTTAGCTGTTTTTCAAATATAAATAAAAAGTTATGTCAGAATATGATAATGAATTAATTTCTGTGGGACTTCTGAAAATAGCTGAGAGCTGGCTCTATTTCCATAGGCCCCATAGAAGTGAATGGAGTAGTGGATGCGCAGTGCGCTTCCCATTCACTTCAATGGAATACCCGCAAATAGCCGACCGCACCACTTGGCTATTTTTGGCAGTCCCATAGAAATGAATGGAGGGCAGCCTCCCAGAGGTGAGACCTGCACCTATCAGACATTGGGGAATATTCTAACGATATACCCCCAATGTCCAAGATGAGAATAACACTTTAACATACCTGGAATAACCCTTTAGTCAGATAGTTCTTATTAGACCAATCTGCATTTACAAAAATGTACACGTTGTGGATACATACACCAGCAAGTACAAGGGCAAATAGAAATTCAGACCGTGAAGAAGCATTTAAGGCTATATAACAGAGCAATGACACGCCACAAGGACCAAAAAACTGGGGAAATACAAGGGAGAAGGACAAGGGGATGTAACACGTCCGGCTAGCCACTAAGACCGTCTGATAAAAAAAGAGGATTGCAGCAAACCATGCCTCCCTTTATAATAATAGTCTGAGACCTGTTGGTTGGTTATATCGGACTGCCCATCACCCACCCGGCATAGCTAGGAGAGGTTCTGAAATCGGACCATTACCTAGGTGTTTGATAAAGGTCTATTGAGATTTAGCATTCTCGACCCTAAGTTCCTCCATTATCATGATCTGATTGAAGGGAACCTGTTACCTCCTGTAGCCCAAAAAAACTGTTAGTAGTACCTTAATTTAGGCGCCAGGGTGATGCTGAATAAGATCTTCATAAGGAGAAGAGTTTCCTCAAAGTGGCAGAAATTGATCTTTTCATTCTCCTGCGCGCGCTGTCTTGACTCCGCTTGAAGTCAAGGGGGCAGCGGCCTCCTTGCTTCAAGTCAAGCAAACCACTCCCCTGGTCAACTTGACTGACAGGTTGCCGTTGGGCTGGGGATCGCACAAGTCTCGCGCATGCGCGGTGCGCGATATCTCCCTGCGCGATCCCGGCTCTTCACTTTGCCGGCGCTTTTGTCTGTACAGCACATGCACCACAGAAGCAAGCGAGCGCGCCCGCCGTCCCTGCACGCAAGGGGTTATTGAAAGCGTCTGAACGCCCCGCCGTACGCTGACAAAGTGAAGAGCTGGGGCCGGGATCGCGCAGGGAGATATCGCGCACCGCGCATGCGCGAGACTTGCGCGATTCCCGGCCCAACGGCAACCTGTCAGTCAAGTTGACCAGGGGAGTGGTTTGCTTGACTTGAAGCAAGGAGGCCGCTGCCCCCTTGACTTCAAGCGGAGTCAAGACAGCGCGCGCAGGAGAATTAAAAGATCAATTTCTGCCACTTTGAGGAAACTCTTCTCCTTATGAAGATCTTATTCAGCATCACCCTGGCGCCTAAATTAAGGTACTACTAACAGTTTTTTTTGGGCTACAGGAGGTGACAGGTTCCCTTTAAGGACCTCAGCCCAGTCCAGCCTGGTGGTGGATTTCCATAGTTTATGAAGGACCTAGGGAGTTCAAGGGGTAATGTCTGAAAGAGTTTTATAGAAGCTTTCCTAAGGTATCCATTTTTAGAACGTTCACTCACACAAGCCACGAAAGGGGTAACTGGTCGCATTTATGAAGATCTGACTGAAGCTCCAGAAACATAGGATTATAGTTAACGAAAAAAACCTTGAAGGAGTCAGCAAGCAGGTACAGAGATAGTCTGCCAGTGGAATGGGAAGACCTCTGATAAAGTAAAATTTTTCTTATTGGAGATTTATCTATGTCCGTATTCAGTTCCTAGACTGTTGTCTTTGCTATATAACCCACTTATTCTGTGTATGTTATACACCCCCTCAAGTCCTTCATAAACCCCAGTAGTAACATACAACCCTCTCAGATGCTTACATATAAAAATACTTTACTAACCACATAGAGGTGACAAAGCAATAGTCATTATTGAAGATAGAGATACAACATATTACATAGTAGGGTTGTCATGATACCAATATTTTGATACCATAAAAAAGTACTGCGATACTCTATACCACTCAAAAAAATAAAAACACCAAAAAAAGCTGCATGCATTTGAATTTTTTTATTTTTTTTTTTCTGATACACTGCATAGTAGATATTTTTTAATATTTTAATTGTTTGGACTTTTCGGACATGGCTATATGTAATACGTTTATTGTTTATATATTTTATATGTAAAATTGGGAAAGGGAGGATTTAAACTCAATTTTGGTGTTTATTTACTATTAGCCCCCTTAGGGGCTAGAACCCTTGTCCTATTCACCCTAATAAAGCTCTATTAGGGTGAATAGGACTTCACACACTCCCTGCTGCCCTGGGCTTTGTGCACACAGCAGCAGGGGGCTTACCATGGCAGCCAGGGCTTCAGTAGTGCAACCCTATTACATAGAATATACCACCACACACAGCTGCCTTATTTCCTTCATCTCTGGATGCTAAGCAAATGTGGCTAATAATCAGGGCTGTGGAGTCGGTAAGCCAAAGCCCCGACACCTCAGTTTCCCCCGACTCCCACTCCGACTCCCTCATACATGGCGCATGTTTAATCGATAACTTTAAACAAACTTTGCATAAATCAATTGTACAGATATGTCATGACAAAAAAAAGTTTGTAATCTATGTTTTACTAGATATCTTTACTCTGAGCTCTCAGTATCAGGCTTTTCTCTGATTACAGCTCACTAAGGGCCTGATGTATGAAAACTGTCTAGGTCTAAGACTTTCTTTGTTGCCCATAGCAACCAATGAGAGCTCCCCTTTCATTTCTTCAGAGCACCATATGAAATGAAAGGGGACTTCTGACTGGTTCTATGGATAACAAAGAAACTTCTACACCTAGACAGTTTTCATACATAAGGCCCTAGATGTTTTACATCATACTGCTTCACAGTCTAAAAAATGACATTACTAGCAGTGCTAGATAACAAAGGCTTGGCAATGGCTTCTACACCTACAGTACTTTTTCAAATGTATGTTTCTGTATTTCTGAATTTGAGATGTTTTCCCCCTTATATTCTATGTATAGCATATAGAAGCCATCAGAGCAGCTTACCTCTCCAAACATGAGCTCAAAATAAAAGCAAACTAAAGCATACAGAGAGAACATGCACTGGACAATGTATTTATGCACAGTTTATTGAAAGTTTAGATATAATAAGTAGTTGCCTTAAAGGGGGTTTCTCAGCACGTTGATTCACTGGCTGACAGTTTGCATTCACTATGTCTCCTCAGGCTGTGGGTGGGTCTCCAGCCGTTATGAGCATATATTAACTGACTCTGACAGAACAGGAGATTGTGATCTCTAACAGGTAAAGCCATGCTTCTCAGTCCTCACAACACTTAGACCTTTTGCTTACTGCAGGTAATCATTCAGCGCTCAATCCCATCATTCTGTGGGGGTGAAGTCACTCCTACTCTCAGCCAATCAGATAAGTCTTTCTGGTCTGCAGGTTACCATAGAAACCTGTTTGCAGTGAGAGACCTGCTGAACTGTTTATGGTTCATGACTAAAGTAAGATCTACTGACCAATGTATTTAGAAAATGTCATCTTTTAACTGTCCCTTTATGTTGAAAGCTAATCTTTGCAACTAGTGAGAAACCCTCTTTAATCCTGTCTTCTCTAGCAGATCTGAGATGAGTGCAGCCATTCCTTCCCAGTGCCTTTTTCCTCTGATCTGTAGCAGAGGAGCTTCACTACTGAGCATCTACATAAAGGGCAGCACACATTCATCTCAACTAAAAGCCTAGATCCTTAGTTCAGGAATAGAACAGACATTTCATTCATCATTTTCCCAAATTCTTATGAAAATATATTTGGCACATACTGAATTGAACTAACTGTACCAATTTGTTATATATTTCTGGAGTCGGTTCATTTTATAACCGACTCCACAGCCCTGCTAATAATGTGTGTGAATATATACACAATATACATATCCAGATATATCGTCTACTGGATCTAAACTACTAACCAACTCACGTCCAGTACCCGATCATTAGTACATGTACAGTGGGGAAAATACTCTAAGAATGGAGAGGTCTGTAATTTTTATCGTAGGTACACTACAACTGTGAGACAGAATCTAAAAGAAAAAAATACAGAAAATCACATTGTATGACTTGTAAATAATTAATTTGCATTTTATTACATGAAATAAGTATTTGATCACCTACCAACCAGCAACAATTCTGGCTCTCGCAGACCTGTTAGTTTTTCTTTAAGAAGCCCTCCTACTGTGCACTCATTACCTGTATTAATTGCACCTGTTACCTGTATAAAAGACACCTGTCCACACAATCACACTCCAACCTCTCTATCATGGCCAAGACCAAAGAGCTGTCTAAAGACACCTGGGACGAAATTGTAGACCTGAACAAGGCTGGGATGGGCTACAGCAGTGGTCCCCACCCACCGTTCCACGTCCCAGGACCGGGCCTTGGATGGATGTTTGCAGAGTGGCGGGGGACAGGGAGATGAGCGCTTTCATTGTGGAAGTGCTCATCTCCATAGTCATCTGTATCGCCATCCTCAGTACAGCGATACAGATGCCTGTGCTGTGGCAGGGGAGAGAGAGGCATCTCCCTTTCCTGTTCTTCTGATAGTGCCTGCAGCCTATCAGGGGTCAGCTCAGGTGGCGTGATGACGTCATCATTGCCGGTCCCTGGGGAGATTGTTTTGCGAGAAACCGGTCCTTGGTGCAAAAAAGGTTGACCACTGGGCTACAGGACCGTAGGCAAGCAGCTTGTTGAGAAGGCAACAAATGTAGGTGCAATTATTTGAAAATGGAAGAAACGCAAGATGACTTTCAATCTTCCTCGGTCTGGAGCTCCATGCAAGATTTTACCTTGTGGGATAAGGATGACTCTGACAAAGGTCAGGAATCAGCCCAGAACTATATGTGAGGACCTGGTCAATGACCTAAAGAGAGCTGGGACCACAGTCTCAAAGATTACCATTAGTAACACAGTACACCATCATTGATTAAAATCCTGCAGGGCATATAATGATCCCCTGCTTATTTTTAGGCCCGTTTGAAGTTTGCCAATGACCATCTGGATGATCCAGAGGAGGCATGGGAAAAGGTCATGTGATCAGATGAGACAAAATTGAACTTTTTGGTATCAACTCCACTGGCTGTGTTTGGAGGAATAAGAAGGATGAGTACAACCCCAAGAACACTGTCCTAATTGTGAAGCATAGGGGTGGAAACATACTTTGGGGGTTGCTTTTCTGCAAAGGGGACAGGACGACTGCACCATATTGAAGGGAGGATAGATGGGGCCATATATTGCAAGATTTTGGCCAACAACCTCCTTCCCTCAGTAAGAGCATTGAAGATGGGTCATAGCTGGGTCTTCCATCATGACAATGACTTGAAAGACACAGCCAGGGCAACTAAGGAGTGGCTCCGTAAGAAGCATTTCAAGGTCCTGGAGTGGCCTAGCCTAGTCTCCAGACCTGAACTCAATCAAAAATCTTTGGAGGGAGCTGAAACTCAGTCTAACCGAGCGACAGCCCCGAAACCTGAAAGATCTGGAGGAGATCTGTATTGAGTGTGTCAAAATCCCTGTGGCAGTGTGTGCAAACTTGGTCAAGAACTACAGGAAACGTCTGACCTGTAATTTCAAACAAAGGTTTCTGTACCAAACATTAAAGGAAACCTGTCATCTCCGAAACACCCCCTGAACTAGAGTAAGAGATGTATATTGTAACTGATGCTGAATCCGAATATGTAAGTTTTGTCTTCATACTCGCTTGCATTCTGACTCTGTGCTCCCACAAACCAGCAGTAAAATGCACTCACTGGACTCCAGTGCTCACTCACATAATGGAGAGGACTCAAAGAAGAGTCCTCTCAATGCATTTTACTGCCGGTTTGTGAAAGCACAGCATCCGAATGGAAGTGAGTATGAAGATAAAACTTACATATTCTGATTCAGCATCACTTACACTATACAACGCTTACTCTAGTTCAGGGGGTGTTTCGGAGATGACCGGTTCCCTTTAAGTTCTGTTTTTCTATTGTATCAAATACTTTTTTTTTTTTTTTTTTGATTCTGCCTTATGGTTGAAGTGTACCTAAGATAACGAAATTACAGACCTCTCTATTCTTTGTAGGTGGGAAAACTTGCAAAATTGCCAGTGTATCAAATACTTATTTTCCCCACTGTACATAGGAGACTCATGCATATATAATCTACTCCATAAACACGTACAATCCATAGGATCCACAGACCCATGTGTAAATGGAACTACAGACTACAAATATTTATATGTACACATAAAGTCCACTGGGATTATTATACATATATACATACACAGAAAGCACACATATAATATAACTTAGCTTGTTCCTGAAGTGCGGTTCGTCCAGGGGTTACAGGAACACAATGACCAAATGGCTTGTGGTCATCGGACTGAGGGTCTGGCTTAGAACCATATTTTCCTGTAACAACTTCATTCGGGTGCTTCACTTTAGAGGAAGGGAGAGTGATATTGATCATTTCAGATTTATGTACATTGACATTAAAGTTACTCAGTGAAACTCCTGGAGGATAGTGGGGAGACTTATTCTAGGTAAAGGGATGAAAATTAGGTCGTCAGCAAAGGGGGACAACTTATGCACCATCCCTCCCATCTAAAGACCCTGTGTAGAAGAGGAATTATTTTTTGGGCATTGGCCAGAGACTCCATTACCAGAATATATAGAATATATAATATAATAATAGAAAAAAAAAATATATATATATATATATATATATATATATATATATATATATATAATTATCTAATATATAAAGCTGAGTGTTGTGTGTGTGTGTGTAACATAGTAACATGGTTTGTAAGGCCGAAAAAAGACATCTGTCCATCCAGTTCAGCCTGTTTTCCTACAAGTTGATCCAGAGGAAGGCAAAAAAAACCCCTGTGAGGTAGAAGCCTCACTTTAGGGGGAAAAATTCCTTCCCGACTGCAATCAGGCAATCAGAATGTGTGTATGTCCGCTAAAGGAATCCGCACCACTGCAGCAATCACAACAATCACAAAATTTGGCACACATGTACATCAGGTGTCCGGGAAGGTTTTAGAACAGTTTTCAGCTCTCCAGGACGTACTGTTCCTGAGATATTCCCAAAAAATGCATTAGCCAATAGTAGCCTGGTCACATGACCTTTATCAGCCAATAGAAGCGCACAGGCTTCTCACCAGGTTTCTATGACAACCTAGCCAGTTCACTGCTGTAGGTCTGCATTAAAGAGGCAGAGCACTGTGGATGACAATGGTAAAGGGGTATTTCGATTACCATAAATATAACTTATGTTTTAGACTAATTCATCAATCATTACCTCATATAATGTAAATTTCACATATTTACTGTTCAGTAGTAATAAAAGATGTATTCTTCCACTGCTACCCACCTTCCTCCTAAATTACTATGGCATCGATCTGTAATTCAGGCCACCGTCAAAAGAAGGACTTAAAAGCCCCACCCCCAGATCCCACGCCCCCTCAGTCAGGCCACTCCCCTTCTATGCCGCATTTGACCGGGATTAAAAATATAGGTAAAAATCACCTTCCTTCAGCTTCAGGGTGGGGGGAGGGTGACTTTCTCCTTGCAGCTCATTGCTCGGACTGCATGCACAGTACTACTGCTGAGAGTGAGCTGTTCAAAAGGACATCCCTGTGTCCATCCAGGCCCTGCGCATGACAGAGGACAGGGAGTCTGAAAGCCAGACTGTCCAGCCTAAAACAAGACCTCTGGCCACCCTAGGGGCAGGCTGATGTTAGGGTGGCCAGATGTCCGGCTTTAGGCTGCACAGTCCAGTTTTCTGGCTACCTGTTCTCCGTCCGACGCAGTGCCTGGACAGACACAGGGATGTCCACCCTTTCAGTAGCTCACACTCACACAGCTTCTCCTTCAGGTCTTCACTGAGCCAGGGGGTGTGGCCTCATGTTTAGTGGTGTGTCTTCATGGGAAATGGGGGCGCTGTTTCACGTTTGGGGGAATGGCCAGTGAAGTCTGGCTTTCTGGGGTGAAGACAGTGGCCACTCTAGCTGCTGTAGAGGTCACTGTTAAAGGGGCGGGCAGCTGTAGAGGTTACTGTTAAAGGGGCGGCCTGCTGTAGAGGTCACTGTTAAAGGGGCGGCCTGCTGTAGAGGTCACTGTTAAAGGGGCGGCCTGCTGTAGAGGTCACTGTTAAAGGGGCGGCCTGCTGTAGAGGTCACTGTTAAAGGGGCGGGCTGCTGTAGAGGTCACTCTCTATCTTTTAAAGTCAGACACACACAAACAGAAAATGAAATAATTTAAATATACCCGGGCGAAGCCGGGTCCTTCAGCTAGTGTGTGTGTGTGTGTGTGTGTGTGTGTGTATATATGTGTGCGTGTGCATGTATGTATGTATGCATGCGTGTGTGTGTGTATATATGTGTATACGTATAATTAATATATATATATATATATATATATATATATATATATATATATACTGTGTGTATATACACACACACACAGTACAGACCAAAAGTTTGGACACACCTTCTCATTCAAAGAGTTTTCTGTATTTTTATGACTATGAAAATTGTAGATTCACACTGAAGGCATCAAAACTATTAATTAACACGTGGAATTATATACTTAACAAAAAAGTGTGAAACAACTGAAAATATGTCTTATATTCTAGGTTCTTCAAAGTAGCCACCTTTTGCTTTGATTACTGCTTTGCACACTCTTGGCATTCTCTTGATGAGCTTCAAGAGGTAGTCACCTGAAATGGTTTTCACTTCACGGGTGTGCCCTGTCAGGTTTAATAAGTGGGATTTCTTGCCTTATAAATGGGGTTGGGACCATGAGTTGTGCTGGGAAGAAGTCAGGTGGATACACAGCTGATAGTCCTACTGAATAGACTGTTAGCTGCTTTTTTTCTTGCCATAATACAAAGTCTAAGTAAAGAAAAACGAGTGGCCATCGTTACTTTAAGAAATGAAGGTCAGTCAGTCCGAAAAATTGGGAAAACTTTGAAAGTGTCCCCAAGTGCAGTCGCAAAAACCATCAAGCGCTACAAAGAAACTGGCTCACATGAGGACCGCCCCAGGAAAGGAAGACCAAGAGTCACCTCTGCTGCGGAGGATAAGTTCATCTGAGTCACCAGCCTCAGAAATCGCAGGTTAACAGCAGCTCAGATTAGAGACCAGGTCAATGCCACACAGAGTTCTAGCAGCAGACACATCTCTACAACAACTGTTAAGAGGAGACTGTGTTCAGCAGGCCTTCATGGTAAAATAGCTGTTAGGAAACCACTGCTAAGGACAGGCAACAAGCAGAAGAGACTTGTTTGGGCTAAAGAACACAAAGAATGGACACTAGACCAGTGGAAATCTGTGCTTTGGTCTGATGAGTCCAAATTTGAGATCTTTGGTTCCAACCACCGTGTCTTTGTGCGATGCAGAAAAGGTGAACGGATGGACTCTACATGCCTGGTTCCCACCGTAACGCATGGAGGAGGAGGAGGTGTGATGGTGTGGGGGTGCTTTGCTGGTGACACTGTTGGGGATTTATTCAAAATTGAAGGCATACTGAACCAGCATGGCTACCACAGCATCTTGCAGCGGCATGCTATTCCATCCGGTTTGCGTTTATTTGGACCATCATTTATTTATCAACAGGACAATGACCCCAAACACACCTCCAGGCTGTGTAAGGGCTATTTGACCAAGAAGGAGAGTGATGGGGTGCTACGCCAGATGACCTGGCCTCCACAGTCACCAGACCTGAACCCAATCGAGATGGTTTGAAGAACCTAGAATATAAGACACATTTTCAGTTGTTTTACACTTTTTTGTTAAGTATAAAAAAAAAAAAAAAAAAAAAAAAAGGGAATTCTACATTTTAGAACGTTTGGCTAACCTGTAAATCCAGCCTGCCCTGTGGGGAGGATTAGAACAGCAGCACTGGAAGGAGAGGGGGGGAAATAGATGACGGTGGCTGGGCTTAGTGGCGGGCAGGCCAAATCAATTTGACCATTCTGTTAAAAAACAGAATCCTCAAAGGCAAATTAATTGAATTACTTTGATTAATCACCCAGCCCTACCTGGGCGCTCTATTCATTCTCAGGATCAGTGGAAGTTTTGGTAGATAGGGGATAACTTGTAATAAGTGGAATACATCATTAACCACTTCACGTCCGCCCATTGACTATAAACGTCCGTGAAGTGGTTGTTTATTTCTGAATGGACGTTTCTGAACGTCCATTCAGAAATAGCAGCTGCACGCTAAACGTGCAGCTGCACAGTGGGGTACCTGCTGTCAGTGACAGCAGGGTACCCCAAAGAGAAGGCAGGGACCGTTCCCAGGGGTTCCTGCCTTGTAGATCGGTGTATACACAGCGCTTACCGAGCGCTGTGTATACAGAGCAGGAAGCGCTATTGCGCTTCCTGTTCCGGTCTGGCGGTCACGTGATCGCCGGGGCCGGGAGAGTGCAGGAGCTGCCGGGTCTCATAGAGCCGATCAGCCCTGCACTGAGGCTGTACAGCATAGTATTATGCTGTATAGCCTCTCTGGGGATGCATTTTCCCTGTAACTGGGGCTACTATGTCAGCCCCAGTTACAGGAGAAATCAAGTTTAAAAAAAAAAATAAGTGAAGTTAAATGTCCCCCTGAGGTCTTGTATGACCTTATGGGGGACACAAAGTGTAAAATAAAAAAAAAAAAAAAAAAAAAAAAAAAAAAATAGAGTATTATATAAAAATAAAATAAAAAACACATTAAAAAAAAGATAATTTTCCCCCAAATATATATAGGAAAAACTCCGGATTTGCAATGGTAGATGCAAGGTTAGTATTTTTATTTTGTTATGCGACAAATATCACTCAGTGTGACGTTTCGGCTCTACATCCGAGCCTTCCTCAGACTGTGACAACAAGAAAACATAGGCAGACATAATATTAGTTTACAGGGAATACATGAGGCAAAATGACATTACAAAACATGAAACAACAAACGAACAACTCTTTTCCGTAATGGCTGTACTAATACATGATGGTGACTATCCAGACCAACAGACAGATGGATAATGGTGAGTACAGGTTAAGGTAAGTATATAGTTAGCATATGGTTAATCCTATATCCAAATGGCCACTTGTAACAAATTCCCAGCAGTCTTATCAATATAATAGAGGCTGAGTAATAATAAGTCAGATAGGTGCAGTATAAAGTCTATATGAAGGATCCGCTTACCAATAGTCGCAAAAAGATGTAATGAACGGAGCCCAGTCTCGGGCTAAAGGGCGGGCGTCTGTGGAGCTTACAGCATCCGCTGTATAATGGAAAGGTGCGCCTGTAAAAGTGTATCGGCGTTAGGGCTTATAAACCCTGTGCTAGCGTTATCAATTGGGGGAGGAGCAGTAGGCTGGAGCGCACGCTGCAATGTGCGTGCGTTCCATAGAGCTAATGGAGGCAGAAAAGGAAGTGCACAGTATCACGTGTGCGCTTCATCTACCGGAAGTAGGAAGAGACGTAATGGAACGCAAATGCGTTCCAACGAGCGTCTTGTAGCCAGATACTACCTGAACCAAGGAAAAGGATACTATGGGCCATCGGGAGGCGGAGCCTTTGTTGCTAATCAACAAGGGAAAAGGAGATAGAACATATCGAGTTACAACATCTGCACATAAATAAATCGATTGGATGGATATCTATTAAAAATGGACACCCATACAATGTAGGACTAGATATTTTTGTTATTCATATAGGTAGATATGAAAATAACCGATTAAAGTGATCATATACATTATCCTGAGTTCTCACGTCTCTATATGTAGGATAAGGAATTAGTTTATGGATCAATTGATTTATAACAGCTGATACAGATCATAGTCCCGGTTGAGACCTCTGAGCTCTACGGTGTCTAATTTGTGTATCCATTGGGCCTCTAAGTTTTAATTGCCTGATTCTATTGCCCCCTCGTCTCGCCGGGGGGATTCTTTCTATAACTTGAAACTTCAGTTGTGAAATTGTATGTTTGGCTTGGTGGAAATGAAAGGGGACCGGTAGAAGTAGGTTTTGCTTACGTATATTGGATTTATGCTGACAAACTCTATTACGTATAGTTTGAGAGTTTTCTCCCACGTACACCAAGCCACAAGGGCATTTGAGAAGATATATAACAAAGTCAGTGTCACAATTGAAAAATTCTCGGATGGGGTATAAAAATAAAAACAAAAGCACCTACATGCCCCCTAAAAACAATCCGCCCGTTGAAACATTCATAAAACTGGTGACAAGGGACATCAACTCTTTTAGAAAATCAATAGAGCAGAATCAATTACATTATCCCTCCAACTTAAATATTTCTGAGAGACAGTCCCTAAAAGACCTCAGGTCATATAGGAATCTCATTTTCAAGCCCGCTGATAAAGGGGGAGCATTAGTGGTGCTAGACAAAGAGAAATATGTCTCCGAGATTCGGAGACAACTTAGCGATAGAGAGGTTTATGAACCACTCGCACGAGATCCCACTCTGTCCATCTTGGAAAAGGTCCAGACCTTAGTACACGGTTACCGAAGCAGGAACATCATAGATGATGCCACAGCTCGATTTCTCATCAATTACAATCCAGTCATACCCGTTTTTTACACCTTGCCTAAGATTCATAAAAATCTGTTAGACCCCCCCTGGACGCCCTATAGTTGCGTCAACTGATTCAGTCTTATCACCCATTGCCATCCTCTTAGAGAAAATTCTTACTCCACTTATAACTCGCACCAAATCCTTCCTTCTGGATACCACGTCATTTTTAGACATTATCAGAAAATTACCACCTCTCTCTGAAAAAACCTTCCTGGTCACATGGGATGTTTGCAGCCTTTACACCTCCATTAATCACGAAAAGGGTATACTAGCCATGGAAAGATTACTTCGTATTAACAACACACCACCTGATACGATAGAATTTTGTATAGATCTCCTTCGCCTTATCTTACATAACAATTATTTTCCATTCCAGGACACTTTTTTCCTGCAGAAGAGGGGGGCGGCCATGGGGTCCAACATGGCCCCGCCGTATGCCAATAGCTTCATGGCTCATTTTGAGGATACATACTTATACCCTGTACAACCCTTCACAGAACACGTCGTCATATGGAAACGCTACATTGACGACGTGTTCTGCATCTGGGATGGATCATTGGAATCCTTAGATGAATTCCACACATACATGAATTCGATAGATCCGGACCTCCAGTTCACCATTACCAAAGATACCAGATGTATCAATTATCTTGATACACAGGTCATACAAAAATCATAATGGCCTACTCACTACCGACTTATTCCGTAAATCTACAGACCGCAACAACCTATTGCACTACTCTAGTGCCCATCCACAAACTACCAAATGCTCTTTACCAATATCCCAACTGCATAGAGTGAAAAGAATAGTACAGGATGAGACACTCTGTAATGTAAGATTGGATGAAATGCGCTCTAGATTTAGAGAAAGGGGTTATCCGGAGAGGTTATTATACTACAATCCAACTGCCGCCCAACAGAAAAAAACTATAACTAAACGTGTAGCATTTGTACACGTCTTCCATCCCAGCGCAATAAAAGTAGAAAATATCATTCGTGGCCATTGGCACCTTCTACATAAAGCTTACCCCGACATTGAGGAGTTCCAGTCTCCCGTCCTTATGTGCAGTAAGCGCCCGAGTAATATTAGAGATCTACTGGTGAGGGCCAATATTGGTTCGGCAACTAAATTAACTAGGCAACTTTTTCTCCATATCCCCAAAAAGGGTACATATCCATGCAATCACTGCGTACAATGTTCACATGTACTTAAGGGTAGCACCTTCCATCATCCTCGATCAGGACGATCATACCCCATCCGAGAATTTTTCAATTGTGACACTGACTTTGTTATATGTCTTCTCAAATGCCCTTGTGGCTTGGTGTACGTGGGAGAAACCTCTCAAACTATACGTAATAGAGTTTGTCAGCATAAATCCAATATACGTAAGCAAAACCTACTTCTACCGGTCCCCTTTCATTTCCACCAAGCCAAACATACAATTTCACAACTGAAGTTTCAAGTTATAGAAAGAATCCCCCAGGCGAGACGAGGGGGCAATAGAATCAGGCAATTAAAACTTAGAGGCCCAATGGATACACAAATTAGACACCTTAGAGCCCAGAGGTCTCAACCGGGACTATGATCTGTATCAGCTGTTATAAATCAATTGATCCATAAACTAATTCCTTATCCTACATATAGAGACGTGAGAACTCAGGATAATGTATATGATCACTTTAATCGGTTATTTTCATATCTACCTTTATGAATAACAAAAATATCTAGTCCTACATTGTATGGGTGTCCATTTTTAATAGATATCCATCCAATCGATTTATTTATGTGCAGATGTTGTAACTCGATATGTTCTATCTCCTTTTCCCTTGTTGATTAGCAACAAAGGCTCCGCCTCCCGATGGCCCATAGTATCCTTTTCCTTGGTTCAGGTAGTATCTGGCTACAAGACGCTCGTTGGAACGCATTTGCGTTCCATTACGTCTCTTCCTACTTCCGGTAGATGAAGCGCACACGTGATACTGTGCACTTCCTTTTCTGCCTCCATTAGCTCTATGGAACGCACGCACATTGCAGCGTGCGCTCCAGCCTACTGCTCCTCCCCCAATTGATAACGCTAGCACAGGGTTTATAAGCCCTAACGCCGATACACTTTTACAGGCGCACCTTTCCATTATACAGCGGATGCTGTAAGCTCCACAGACGCCCGCCCTTTAGCCCGAGACTGGGCTCCGTTCATTACATCTTTTTGCGACTATTGGTAAGCGGATCCTTCATATAGACTTTATACTGCACCTATCTGACTTATTATTACTCAGCCTCTATTATATTGATAAGACTGCTGGGAATTTGTTACAAGTGGCCATTTGGATATAGGATTAACCATATGCTAACTATATACTTACCTTAACCTGTACTCACCATTATCCATCTGTCTGTTGGTCTGGATAGTCACCATCATGTATTAGTACAGCCATTACGGAAAAGAGTTGTTCGTTTGTTGTTTCATGTTTTGTAATGTCATTTTGCCTCATGTATCCCCTGTAAACTAATATTATGTCTGCCTATGTTTTCTTGTTGTCACAGTCTGAGGAAGGCTCGGATGTAGAGCCGAAACGTCACACTGAGTGATATTTGTCGCATAACAAAATAAAAATACTAACCTTGCATCTACCATTGCAAATCCGGAGTTTTTCCTATATATGATACTGGGGTGGGAACCCTACTCCGAGACAACTAAGTAGTACTCGTCAAGTCGACTAATTGTGTATATTTCCCCCAAATATGTCATTAAAAAAATGTTACAAATAAAAATAAATAAATAAAATAGAAATATTTGGTATCAACGCGTCCGAAACGACCGGCTCTATAAAAAATCTAATAAAAATTATGCCAAAACAGCTTTTTTTTTTTTTTTTTTTGTCACCTCACCTACCAAAAAACATATCAAACAAAAGTCGTATGCATCCCAAAAGGATAGCAATAAAAACGTCACCTCATCCCGCAAAAAATGAGCCCCCCACACAAGATCATAGCATGAAAAAAAATGGCTCTTAAAAAATTGCAACACAAAAACATGATTTTTTTTCTAAAAATGCTCTTATTGTGTAAAACGTAGAAAAATAAATAAAAAATAGACATATTTGGTATCGTTGCGTCCGTAACAACTGGCTCTACAAAAATATCACATGATCTACCCCATCAAGTGAACGGTGTAAAAAAAAAATATAGAAAAATGCCCCTAAACTGCTTTTTTTTTTTTTTTTTTTTTTTTTTTTTTTGTTAACCTCCCAAAAATTAGATTAAAAAGTGATCACAAAGGCGGATGTACCCCAAAATGGTACCAATAAAAAGCACAGCTTGTCCTGCAAAAAATAAGACCTCACGCAGCTCAGTCCACAAAAAAATTTAAAAGTTATCACTCTTACAAACCATGACAAAAAATTCCATGTTGGAAAATGCAGATGCTGCTCCTCCCCTTCTGAGCCCTAGCATATCCCCAAATAACAGTTTACGACCACATGTGGGGTATTTCTGCAAACTGCAGAATCGGGGTAATAAATATTCAGTTTTGTTGTTAACCCTTGATGTGTTACAGGAAAAAAATGTTAAAATGGAAAATCTGCAAAAAAAGTGAAATTTTGAAATTTCGCATCTATTTTGCTTTAACCCCTTCGCGACCGGAGCTTTTTTCGGTTCTGCATTTTCGTTTTGCGCTCCCTGCCTTCAAACAGCCATAACTCTTTTATTTTTCTGTTCACATAGCTGTATGAGGGCTTGTTTTTTGCGGGACAAGTTGTACTTTCCAACGCCACCATTTAATATTGCATACGGTGCAGTGGGAAGCAGGAAAAAAATTCCAAACCGGGTGAAATTGCAAAGAAAACGCTATTCCGCTACAGTTCTACGGGTTTCTTATTTACAGCGTTCGATGTGCATTAAACTGATCCGTTACTTTCATTCTACTGGTCAGTACGAATCCGGCAATACCTAATATGTATAGTTTTTCCTGCGTTTTCATAGTGATAAACTAATTAGAAAGTTGCCCCTTTTTTTTTTTTTTTTTCCTTGTCAAATCTTGACCCCTATAACTTTTTGGTATTTATGTGTACAGAGCTGTATGGGGGCTCATTTTTTGCGGGACGATCTGAAGTTTTTATTGATACCATTCTGGGGTGTGTATGACTTTTTGATCACTTTTTATTTAATTTTTTTTAGAAAAAAAAAGCGACAAAAAACGGCAAATCGCCATTTGGACGCTTTTTTCCGCCACACAATTCGCCGTATTGGAATTTTTTTTTTTATATTTTAAAAGTACGGGCGTTTTCGGTCACGGTGATACCCATGATGTCTATATTTATTGTTATTTAGGTATTTATTTTTTACTTATACGGAAAGGGGGGTGATTTGAACTTTTACATCTTTTTATTTTTATATATTTTTTAACATTTTTTTTTAATTTTTTTGTACTATTAGAAAGCTCAAATATGGGCTTATATATTGTGGCTTTTTTTTTTTTTCTTTATGAGCAATTCTGGGTTTTATAGACTCAGAAAACCATGAATTGCTCATTTCTTATCCTGGCCTGCCATCTAGTGGCCAGAATAAGAATTGCAGTTTGAAAACTGTAATCCTCACCAGCGAGGATTACAGTTTTCATATGGTGTACAGCACCCCGATTGGCCACACGGGGTGTCTGTACACCACCCGGAAGCGAACGCTTCCGGATTTAGACGCAACTAGATGCCGTGATCACGTGTGATCACGGCATCTAGTCACCCCGGAAGACGCCGCCGATGGAGTAGGTAGCGGCAAGTCTCTGCTGTTAGAAACAGCAGAGACTTGCCGGCCATGACGCCCGCCGCACCCGCGAGCGGGCGCCATGTGCCCGCATCGCCCCAGCGCCGTACATGTACGGCGCTGGTCGCGAAGGGGTTAATTCCTGTGGAATACGTAAAGGGTTAACAACATTTCTAAAACCTGTTTTGAATAGTTTGAGGGGTGTAGTTTCTAAAATGGGGTAATTTATGGGTGGTTTTTATTATGTAAGCCTCACAAACTGACTTCAGAACTGAACTGGTCCTTAAAGTTGATTTTGCAAAAATTGCGTCTAAAATTCTAAACCTTCTACTATCCTAAAAAAATAAAATGACACTACCAAAATGATGTCAACATAAAGTAGACATATGGGGAATGTAAATTAAAAAGGATTTTATGGGGTATCACTATCTGTCTTAAAAGCAGAGAGATTCAAATTTAGAAAACAGTGAATTTTTTCAAATTTTTCATTAACTTTTGGATTTTTTTATAAATAAAATTAAAACTTATCGACTCAAATTTACCATTAACTTGAAGTACAATGTGTCACGAGAAAACATTCTCAGAATCGCTTGGATAAGTAAAAGCGTTCCAAAGTTATTACCACATGAAGTCACACATGTCAGATTTGCAAAATTAGGCCTGGTCAGGAAGGGGGTAAATGGCCCGGATGGGAAGTGGTTAATTTAAAAATAAATACCCGACCCCCCCCCCAGAACAAAAAATGAATAAACCCCTTTTTTTCCCTAAAAGATGGTTTGTTTTCTTCTAATCCTAGTATTGTATTCACTAGCCTGAGTGCAGTTTTAGTTTTTCTGATTAGTAAAAAATAAATCAAAGTTCTAACAGTTCTCTTGTTTTCTTTTCTTTCAGCACAAACATACTGTTATAATTATGGTACAGCATCCAGTTCTAGAATTATGAAACCTTGGACAATTGATTTTAAATGTTAAAGCATTGAGGCTCACTTCAGTTTGAGTTCATATCTTATTCCAACCAGAAATAAATACATTAAATTTGATGGTTCTTGCCATTCCAAAAAAAATTATACTTTCCTATCGTCGGAAGAACGCAATATTTTTTATTTTTTTTTTTTTTTTTAATTTGTCTATAAAGGAATATTTTTTAATTGCTGTTCACTGTAACATAAATACAATTTTTTTTTTCTGCCATGTCATTGTGTTTTGGTAAACAACTCGTTAAGCCAACATTTGTCTTCTTAAGGACAGAGTTGTCTTTTGCCCTTGTTAATAGGAAACCTGTGGTACCAGGTCATGTGCTAATTTGTCCTATAAGGCCTCTACAACGTTTTAAAGACCTGATGCCTGAAGAAATAAGTGACCTCTTTAGCACAGTTCAGAGAGTATCCAGCATAGTAGAGAAACACTTTGGTGGCACTTCTCTAACCATCTCAATCCAGGATGGTCCAGAGGCAGGACAAACTGTTCCTCATCTTCATGTGCACATTTTACCCAGGAGAACAGGGGATTTTGAAAAAAATGACACCGTGTATGAAGTTTTGCAAAACCATGACAAAGAAGAACTGTCAGCTACAGAGAAGTGGAGATCTGAGGATGAAATGAAAGCAGAGGCTGATGAGCTCAGAAAGTATTTCTAATACTGGAAACATTTGTTACGGCACAAAAAAAGGCAATGCAGTTCGGTGCACAGAACACCAAAGAATGGAGAATGGACTTTGCAGCAGAGACTTTGTAGGTCTCCAAGAAGATTGGAAGTGAAGACCTCCGTGAAAGACACTTATTGCTATTCCAACACAGTTTTTTTGTTTGTTGGTTTGTTTTTTAGAAATTCAATGGTTCCAAAGTGTTTTTTTTTGTTAAATGACTAAGCTATATTTCTAGGATAGGTCCTGATGTTGGTTGTTGAAAATTAAAGTGGAAGAACCATGGGTAGAATGTATTGTAAGGGTATTTTGAAGAACTGATTGTTTCTGCCCCCTTTAATTCTGTCTCTTTTATATTATATTTAATATTCTGTGTAATAGTCTTCCTTGTAATATAGTGGGTTAGGGATAGCTAGATCATACCCATCCCCCGTTGTGTTGAGGCCACAGTCCTGAGAGGTGGTTATCTCAGAGACATGCATGCTGCACACTGCAGGAGGGGCTAAAAGGTAAAAACTCTGTTACACACATACATTAGTTGGCACTCCATTGAAGACTTCATTCTAGTTGAAGCAAAACACTAATGTGGGTGCGCAACCATGAAAATGAAATCACACTGGGTGCTAAGTAGCCATACCTGACATACTATGAAACAAGAGAAAGTGGTGTGGTAAAAACAGTGAGCACACCTAGCATATGATACAACGTAATCCTTTATTGAATCACAAGAAATTATTGATTCTGTCCCCTTTAATTCTGTCTCTTTTATATCATCTTCAATACTCTGTGTAATAAAGTCTTCCTTGTAATGTAGTGGGTTAGGGATAGTTAGATCATACACATCCCCCATTATGCTGAGGCTACATTTCTGAGTGGTGGTTATCTCAGAGCCGTGCGTGCTGCACACTGCAGGAGGGGCTAAAAAGTAAAAACCCACTAATGTGGGTGCGCAACCATGAAAATGAAAGCACACTGGGTGCTAAGTTGCCATACCTGACATAATATGAAACAAGAGAAAGTGGTGTGGCAATAACAGTGAGCACACCTGCCCCCTTTTGAGTATGTCAGAAAAAAAGGGTAGAACGAGAATCTCTAGCTTTGCCAAATTGTGGAAAATACAAATCTGCATCACTTTTTACACATATTTTGGCTGTGCTGCAAGCACATTAATAAATCTGGGCAAATGTACGTAAGGTTAGGCACAAAACTCTGATAAATGCAGTTTTTGAAAAACAATTTTTGTAACTTTAGAAAAACAAAACAAACAATTGTATAATGTGTTAGATAAGGACATGACTTTGATACATAAAGTTTTTGCCAGACAAGTTTCATCAATCTTTTTTTAGAAAAAAAAAAACGCACTTGGCGAAAACAGAGGGTGGTTATTAACGATACACACTCAGATTGGGGTCACTAGTATTCTCTTTAATGTATTAATTAATGATCTTGTAGAAGGCTTGCACAGTAAAATATCAATCTTTGCAGATGACACTAAACCGTGTAAAGTAATTAACACGGAAGAGGACAGTACACTCCTACAGATGGATATGGATAGATTCTTGGGCAGAGAAGTGGCAGATGAGGTTTAACACTGACAAATCTAAGGTTATGCACATGGGAAGGAATAATGCAAGTCACCAGTACATACTAAACGGTAAAACACTGGGTAACACTGACATGGAAAGGGACTTGGGAATTTTAGTGAACAGTAAACTAAGCTGTAGAAGCCAGTGCCAGACAGCTGCTGCCAAGGCCAATAAGATAATGGGTTGCATCAAAAGGGGCATAGATGCCTGTGATGAGAACATAGTCCTGCCACTTTACAAATCACTAGTCAGACCACACATGGAGTACTGTGCACAATTCTGGGCTCCTGTGAACAAGGAAGACATAGCAGAGCTGGAAAAGGTTCAGAGGAGGCCAACTAAAGTAATAATTGGAATGGGTGGACTACAGTACCCATAAAGATTATCAAAATTAGGGTTATTCACTTTCAAAAAAAGACGACTGAGGGGAGATCTAATAACTATGTATAAATATATCAGAGGTCAGTACAGAGATCTCTCCCATGATCTATTTATCCCCAGGACTGTGATGAGGGGACACCCTCTGCATCTGGAGGAAAGAAGGTTTGTACACAAACAGAAGAGGATTCTTTACGGTAAGAGCAGTAAGACTATGGAACTCTCTGCCTGAGGAGGTGGTGATGGTAAGTTCACTAAAAGAGTTCAAGAGGGGCCTGGATGTATTTTTGGAGTGTGATAATATTACAGGTTATAGTTACTAAAGAGGGGTCATTGATCAAGGGAGTTATTCTGATTGGAGTCGGGAAGGAATTTTGGCTTCTACCCAAAAGGTTTGTAGGATAACAAGCCGAACTGGACAGATGTCTTTTTTTCGGCCTTATAAACTATGTTACATCGACTGTTAATTATTTTGTAACCATGTCGTCCACGGATTCCACAGCTTACTAAATCTGTCATGAGAATATGTTTCCCAGCTGGTGAGCACTTCCATCCTATAAATTTTATATTAATAGAACAAATGCGATTGTGTCTGTAATATTGGTCCAGTAGCGAGATATATGTGTGCAAGACCACCATATATGCAGGGGAGTTCCAACTGTTTGTTGACATCTCTAAGATTCTGCTTGTATCATGGGGGAAACCTTGTGTATAAAGTCTGGTGTATGGCACAATCTAGTAAGGAGCTTATATGAGTTTTCCTGCATTCTGATACATCTAGACACCCCATAAGTGCGTGCCAAGACTTTAACCAACTCTTCATCAGTTAATGTGATATTAAGTTTTTTCCCACTCTTTAATATATATTGGTTTTTTGGGTGCATTATGTTCTAAAATCTTAGTATAGAGATGAGAGATCTTTCCTCTACGCACTATGGGCGAAGCTACAATCATGTCATACTACTAAGGCTCATAATTTGGCCCTAGTCCTTCCAAGAACCGTTGACCTATTTTCTTAAAATGTGAATAATCGATCTCCGTCCAGCCTCCAACCCGGTGTTGATCTTTCAGTACTTCGAACTCAGGAACTTTCCTCCTAGATAATAGGTTATGTACAACTTTGCCTCTAAATTTGTGCCATATTCCCAAATCATCTTTATATTCCCTATCTAGTACATATGGAATCAACTGTGCTGGCAAGAAAAGAGGTAGTTGACTGTAATAGTTTCATTATAGCAGCAAGTGAATGCCAAGTTGTTATGGCTCCTCTAATAGAGTATGGTATCTCTACTGCAATGTGAGGACACATTCAGGATTTCTGTATGTAACCTAAGTTGTATGGCTTTGTAATAAGCATGTGTATCTGACAGCCCAAATCCCCCTAGTTTCTTGGGAAGCCCCAGTACTCCATAAGCTAAACGGGGTTTTGAGCGTTTCCATATAAAATGTGAGAAAAGTCTTCTGACTGAGAAACAAGCTGAGTGGGACATAAACAGGGGCATTTTGCAGCAGATACATGAGTTTGGGAGCTATGTATGTGTTTTTATTAAGTTTTTCCTCCCCATCCAGGTCATATAAGGTATATCCAAGGTTTGCAATTGGCAGTTGGGGTAGCTTAACTGATAAAGTAAGGTTGGATCTTTAGTGATATTCACCCCTAAGTAGGTCATGGATGATGTCACCCATTGGAAGGGGAATTTATTTGAGAGTGATATAACCTTGTCAGATATTTATTCCTACAGCCTGGCACTTTGCTAGATTTATTTTAAAATTGGATAATCGACCAAATAGATCAAACAGTTGTAACAGTGCTGCGAAGGCCTCGGCTGAATCCATGAGAAATAACATCTCATCGGCGAATGCAGCCACTTGATGAGTGACCGAATTTACCGTTAGGCCTTTAATATTCATATCCTGCCACATGGCTTGTATCAGAGTCTCTAAGCATAGCATAATTTGGGGGACAGAGGGCAGCCCTGTCTAGTGCCATTCTTTATGTTAAAGGACGGGGAAAGTACACCATTTACTCTAACTCTAGCATATTGGGCTGAGCAAAGTGACATTATTGCTAAGACAAATTGTGCTGGAAAACCAAACTTATATAATACCATCTCCATATACAGCCAATCCACTCTGGATCAGCATCTGTGCTGAAAAAAGTCATTGGAATACCTGTGCGTTTTGCATATTCCAGTGCTTGAGTTACCCTAAAGGTACTATCCTTGACTTATCTGCCCTTTACGAAATCTGATTGTTCGGGGGAAACTATCTTTTGGAGAAAAGGGGAGATTCTCGATGCAAGTACAGTACCTTCGCCCATAATTTCATGTCTGAATTCAGTAATGAAATTGGTCGGTAGCTAGATGGCATCTCTGGATCTTTCCCTGGTTTGGGTAGTACTGCAATATGTGCCTCGAGTGGTTGCAGCACTGGGACACTGACCCCTAGTGAATTGAAAAACTTCCAATTTAGGGCCAAGGACTGAAAATGATTTTTTATAATGCAGGACAAGAAAACCATCTGGTTCCGGACTCTTCCCATTGGGAGTTGAGTTCAAGGCAGTTTGTATCTCCTGTAGTGTTATAGGGGCATATACAGTTTACACATCTATGGGTGAGAGAGTCTGTAACTTTAATGTTGTTAAAAAGTTCTCTATATCTGACACTCTCGCATTTTTAGTGTCTGTCATTTCTGTGGATCTCAGATTGTAGAGATTAGAGTAAAAAGCTGAAAAAGCAGAGGCAATTTCCCTAATGTCTGTAAGTCTCTGACCATTCACAGATTTGAGTTGTCTGATATGTGTTTGATCAAGTCTTTCCTTAATTAAAGCAGACATGATCTTATTGCCTTTCTCTCCATGGGCATAGTCTTTATGTTTCACCTTCAAATACGTTTTTGCAGCTTTAGCATTGAGTATATTTTTAAGAGAGGATCTTAGTAGAGTTAGCTCATCTTGAGTCGCCAGTGACCTTTTATGAGCACTTTCTAAAGTCGATATTTGAGAGAGCAGATCTGTTATCTGGTGGGATCTCTGCTTCTTTTGATAGGAGCCTAAGGCAATGAACTCTCCTCTCCACACAGACTTATGTGCTTCCCAAATACAAGATTGTGAGACCTCTGGAGAGTTATATTCAGTGAAAAACTGAGTTATTTTGCTAGCCATAGAGGTAACCTCCCTTGTGGTATCTAGTAGGGCAAGATAAAGCCGCCATGTCCACTCGCACCTGGTCAAAGCTGTGAGGCTATCGTGAAAGTGACATGAGCATGATCCGAAGTGGTGATGCAATGAACATCAGCATCATCCACTCCTGCTCAGCAGAAAATAGTCCAATCTTTGATAGGACTTGTGTGCATTCGAATAGAATGTATAATCTCGCCTATCAGCATGTAAAGTGTGCCAGACTTCGCTCAAACTTGGTTTATTTAATGCTGTGTACACTCCCTTTAAAGCTCAATATGATATCGCTGACCTTTGAGATGATGGATCTAGTAGAGGGTTTAATGCAAGATTCAAATCACCCCCAAACACCACCATACCAGAGGCAAGGTGGAAATAATGGTCAGAGTGGTTTTCGGACAAGCAGCTGTTCTTACATTAGGTGCATATATATTGCAGATAGTCACCTCCACATTGCCTATTAGACCCCTTAGCAACAGGTATCTTCCTTCTGTATCAACCAGTTCCACCAAACTCACAAATGGTACATTTCTATGAAAAGCAATACTTACGCCTTTAGAGGCAGATTTGCCATACACCGCATGATATACTAAGTGAGGCAATACTACCAAATAGGTGCATAGATACACTGGAGACAGAGGGTTTAGTCTCCTCTGTCTAATAAAACTTGAGGTAAAGACAATGATGCTTAACAGTCACTTCAATAGATCTCTATTCGAGCACCTCTTGTGCCTTGGAAACTTATGCTTTTTCACCAATGACCAGGCCAAAACCGCTGGAAGTGGCAGGAGATCTTCCTCCGGGAGAGGCAGCCATGATGGAATGGACATCGGAGACAGTTGGAGATTGTCCCATAGATGTTGTAGATCCTCCCGGGTGCGTATTCTCATTTTTCCTGCAAAAACCAGGAGCCCGAAAGGAAAGAGCCATTTGTAGGGTGTCTTTGCTGCATGTAGCTTGTTAGTGAGAGGCTTCAAGATATCTGCAGTGAAGTGCCCTCTAGCGCCACCTCCCCCAGCTCCCTTGATTTTTGCAGCAGTGCTTCAGTGTCCCTGTAACTTAATAGGCCACATATTATGTCTCTCGAGTTTCTCTGTTAGGGATGGCTTAGGACGTAGGGCCCTGTGCACTCTCAACCACTACTTTGCCACCTCTGTCTGGTCCCAGAAATTGTGAAAATAACGTGCCCATAATACTGAATAAGTCTTCCTTATCTGCTGCCTCAGGGAGGCCTCTAATTTAGATATTCTCTCTCCTATTTCTGTTCTCCTGGTGTTCCATGAGTAATAATGAATTATTTACTGCATCTCTTTGGTTTCCCAGGACTCTTAACAGCCGCTCCAAAACGCTGTGCGCTCTCTAGAGCGTCTACCTGTTCACAATTATGGCGGATGTCTGCTTTAATGGTAGCCAGATCTGCCGCTTTAGTGGCGAGTGCTCTTTATAGTGCCTGCTCCATAAATCTCGTTAGAGCTGGTGAGTCTCTCGCCTCTCTCTCTTCCATTGCGATTTCTTCATCCGACTCCTCGCTGGGTTGATCAAGGAGCTGGCGTGCAGGCGCCATCCTAGGTGTCTGTGCGGCTGACTGCATAGCTGGCTTGTGAAGGACTTTATCCATCTCCAGCTGTTTTGCCACCTTTAGAGTGTGCAGAGCGTCTTTAGCTTTTTCCTTGGCTTCTGTCCTCACCATCGTGCTGAGGTAGTGCTGAGAAGAGGTTCTTTAGGAGTTTGTTGACCAGAGCTCTCAACTCAAGCGGCCACCATCGAGCGTGGTCGGGCTCTGCCCCAATTCACTAAAAGAGTTGAAGAGGGGCCTGGATGTATTTCTGGAGTGTAATAATATTACAGGCTATAGCTCCTAGAGATGGTTTCTTGATCCAAGGAGTTATTCTCATTGGAGTTGGGAAGGAATTTTGTTTGAGTGAGGAAAGTTAGTTTCTACCTCATTGGGGGTTTTTTTGCCTTCCTCTGGATCAACTTGCTGGAGAACAGGGCAAACTGGATGGACAGATGTTTTTTTTTTTACGGCCTTATAAACTATGTTACGATGTTGGACAGTCAAAATATCATTCAACTTTCTGGAGACAACTGACCATATGGTACCACATAAACGTTCCCAGCACCCAAGCTTGCCGTAAGTGTGACAGCATTTCAGCCTGCACCAATAGGTCAGGTTAGACACACTAGTCTGTGCTAAATTGTTTTGAAAAAAAGACACTATTGAACAGTCTGTGGTGAAACTATGTGCTGTTGGTGATGCTGGGAAATATGCTTATTTGTTCACTTATAAACAGGAGAGAATCACAGAGTAGAAAATCAATTGGTACGGCGTCGCCAAAGTGTACGGTTGGTAATAACTAATAAAATGGAGACATTTTTGAAATCTCTGCCACCAACTAAAACAAGAAATGCCCCAAAAAAACAGCATGTAGCAGAGGGAATAGAGGATACTGCCCTATTAACAACTGAGCCAACTCAAGTGGAACAATGAGGGGAGCCCATTGGAAACCATGCAAGGAGAGGAAAAAAGAAAATAATGCTATAAATGACAAGCTAGAGGAGATCCTCTCAGCAATTAATAAAACTAATCATTCTCTAGCAGAACTTTCCAGTTACATGGGCACAATTCAAACAGATATAACATTGATCAGGGATGACATGAATAAAATGCGGGATAAAATGAATCTGAAGGGATTGTTAAGGAGTTAAAATGGACATGAATAATATTCATGAGGCTATTAGCCAATTGGAAGTGGAAAATAGTGTGTTGAAGATTAGAATCAACGATCTTGAACATAGATCCTGATGCAGCAATATTAGAATTATTGGCCTCCAAGAAAGGGCAGAGGGTGGTGATGTACATATATTCATATAAAAATTGATTGCGGAGTCTGTGGGTCAAGAATATCTCTCTCCGCAGTATGGAGTTGAACGAGTCCATGGAGTCCCTAATAAAAAATAAAAAAAACCACCACCAGGAAGCCCACCAGGACATTGCTTGCATGGCCCTTGCCTTTAAATCTCTGCAATTGGTCAGTCAGAGTTGTGTTTATAATGCCCTGAATGCTGCCGACACCGATGGTGGCCGTTTAACCCCTTCCATGCCGCAGTCTGTAGGGACCGCTATATGTGAGGGGTTAACAGGGATGGAGCTCCCTCCCCCCATCAACAATGATTACCATGGGAACCAGACACCTTCCAGGCTTGTCCTGGTATGTAAGCCTGACAGAAGCAGGAGCCTGATCAGGCTTGGTGTAAAGTCGCAATACACTGCTGTACACTATACAGTGTACTGCAGTGCATTGTACAGGCATCAGAACCTCTGAATCTTCAAGAACCAAGTGGGTCTGGTTCCAAAAAGTGTAAAAAAAATATCTTTTTCCCATATCCATACATTTATAATTGGGTAAAAAAAACAAACACTTAACATGTTTGGTATCGCCACATCTGTAACAATCTGATCTATAACATGATCATGTTGCTTTTACAGCACGGTAAATGAAAATTAAAAAAATAATTAAAACTATGATGGAATTGCAATTTTGCCCACTTCATTTCCCCAAAAAATGGTATAAAAAGTGAACAGAAAAGTTATATGTACCCCAAATTAGTCCCAGTCAAACTGTCACCTCATCCCACAAAAAAATTGGCCCCTACATGAGCCAATCACTGAAAAATAAAAAAAATATGGATTTCAGAAAATGGAGACACAAAAATGTTTTTTTTCTTTTTCCCAAAAATGTTTTTATTGTGTGAAACCGAAATAAAATAAGAAAAGTAAACAATAGGTATAGTTGCGTCCATAACAACCTGCTCTATAAAAATATCACATGATCTACACCCCAAGGTGAATGCCGTAAAAAAAAACCTGTTCTAAAAAAGCCATTATTTGTCACCTTGTATACAAAAAGTTTATTGCCAAAAAATCTAATTTCTTTTTAGAGCCGCACATTTATAATTGATGAAAAATTAAAAAAAAATAAATACACTACACGTTTGGTATTGCCGCGTTCGTAACGACCTGATCTATAAAAGGATCACATTACTTTCCCCACACGGAGAACGCCATAAAAAAAACATACTAAGAAACTATGATGGAATTGAAATTTTGCCCACTTCACTTCCCAAAAAAAGGTATTAAAAGTGATCAAAAAGTCATATGTACCCCAAAATAGTACCCATCAAACCATCACCTCACCCCAAAAAAAATGAGCACCTACATGAGACAATCACCCAAAAATTGAAAAAAATATGGCTTTCAGAAAATGGAGACACAAAAACATGCTTTTTTTTCTTAAATGCTTATCACACACTCTACCCCCAAATGCTGTAAAAAATAAATAAAAACTGCCAAAAAGCCATTTTTTGTCACCTTACATCACAAAAAGTGTAATACCAAGCGATCAAAAAGACATATGTACCCCAAAATAGTACCAAACGGTTATCTCATTCCAGAAAAAATGAGCCCCTGCATAAGACAATCGGCCAAAAATTTAAAAAAAACTATGGCTTTCAGAATATGGAGACACTAAAACATGTGAAATAAATTTTTAAAAGTATACATATTAGGTATCACCGTGTATGTAACAACCAGCTCTATAAAAATATCATATTACCTAATCCCTCAGGTGAATACTAAAAAAAAATAAAATAAAAACTTTTGTCAGTATAATCGTGTAATACCAAGCAATCAAAAAGTCATATGTAACCCAAAATAGTACCCATCAAACCGTCACCTCATCCTGCAAAAAATAAGACCCTACCTAATTTTTTTTTTCTAAAATGCTTTTATTGTGTACAACCAAAATAAAAAATAGACACATTAGGTATCGCTGCGTCCGTAATGACCTCACATAATCTACCCCCTAAGGTGAATTCTGTATTAAAAATAAAATCTGTGCCAAAACAACCAATTTTTTGGTCTACTTGCCCAATAAAAGTGTAATATGAAATGATCAAAAAATATTATGTACCCAAAATTGAAAAGGTCAACTCTTCTTGCAAAAAATGAGCCCCTGCACAAGACGATTGGCAGAAAAATAGAAAAAATATCTTTTGGAAAATGAAGACACAAAAACATGATTTTTTTTTTTTTCAAAAATGCTTTATTATGTAAAACTGAAAACAAACAAAGAAAGTAGACATATTTGATACAATTGCATCCATAACAACTTGCTCTATAAAAGTAGCACATGATCTAACCTGTCAGATGAACATTGTAAGAAAACAAAAAATAAAAACTGTGCCTGAACAGCCATTTTTGGTTATCTTGCCTAACAAAAAGCATAATATAAAGTGATCAAAAATCATATGTAACCCAAAATAGTATCAATAAAACTGTTACCTTATCCCATAGTTTCCAAAATACGAGCACTTTTTGGTTGTTTCTACTGTAGGGTGCATCAGGGGGGCTTCAAATGGGACCACATGTGGGGTGTCTCTGTAAATCGCAGAATCAGGGAATTAAATTTTGAGTTTTGTTTTGCTGTTAACCCTTGTTACAGGAAAAAATTGATTAAAATGGAAAATCTGCCAAAAAAGTGACATTTAGAAATGTCATCTCAATTTTCCTTTAATTCCTGTGGAATACAGAAAGGGTTAACAAAGCTTGTAAAAATCAGTTTAGAATAACTTAAGGGGTTTAGTTTCTAAATTGGGGTCATTTATGGGTGGTTTCCACAATGTAAGTCACAGTGACTTCATAATAGAACTGGTCCTTAAAAATGGTTTTGGAAATTTTGTAAAAATTTTTAAGAATTTCTTCTAAAGTTGTAAGCCTTCTAACGTCCCCCAAAAATAAAATTACATCTACACAATGATGCCAACATAAAGTAGACATATGGGAAATGTAAAGTAATAACTATTTTGTAAGGTATCACTATCTGCTTTAAAAGCAGAGAAATTCAATTTTTTAAAATTGCACATTTTTCAAAGTGTTTGGCAAATTTAGGATGTTTTTATAAAGGTGGTTTATATCAACTCAAATTTACCACAAAGTACAATGTGTCACAAGAAAACATTCTCAGAATGGCTTGGATATGTAAAAGCATTCCAAAGTTATTACCACATAAAGTGACGTCAGATTTCTCAAAGGTGCAAAATGGCCCGGTCATTAAGGGGCTAAGCTCAAGAGACAAGGACTTTTGATACAGATATGCAGATTTTTTTTCCAAAGAGACACAAAATAAAAGAAGGGATTTTAGGGATATAAAAAGAAGATTGAAAATAGCCAACATTAATTACTTTATGTTTAAAAGTAATTTTTTATTGGAGATATCGGTAACATAGACACCATAACATCAAATGGAATACAATCAAATTGTTACAGCAAATTGAAGAGTAATGTGTACTCCAAATAGAGACTCCATATATTTTCTGGCAATATAATACATTCAAATAGGAGCTGTGTGTATTAGATTCCACCCAGGTTGGGTGATGAGAGGGTGGGGGGGGTGGTGGTGGAGGAGAGGGGGGATAAAGGAACAGGAGAGGGATAGGGATGGGAAATGGCGGAAAGGGGGAAGGGTAAAGTACAGGGAGGGACATAGGGACAATATAGTCAAGTGTGAACCTGTTATAATAAGCGGTTTAGCCAATCAAAACAGTCAAGTGCACTTTAATATAAACATATGAGAATGAGACCAGTGCCTCGGAGATCCGCATCTCAGAGTCATCCCATGAAGGTAATGCAAAATGGTGTGTATAGGTACCTTGAGCATAAAGAGAGGTATACATATCAAAAATATAATGAGAATAAAGAGTGAGAGTATAATAGGGTTAGTAACGCAGGTCAACCCTAAGTGTTCACTGGAGGGAATTTCCTATAAGTCTCCCATGGTGACCACATTTTTGCAAATGCCTGATACCTCCCCCTCTCCCAGGCGGCTATCTGTTCCATGCGGTATATGTCATCACACTTCTGAACCCAACACCCAATCGGAGGGGTAGAAGGATTCTTCCAGAAAGTGGCTATTAAAATCCTAGCCGCTGCCAACAGAATGGTCAATAATTTGTTGTTTGTTGAGGGACCCCTCTTGATGTCCAAAAGGTTAAGTAAGCACATTTTAGGGGAAGGTACTATTTTAGTACCAGTGATTCCAGATAATATAGAACAAATATCATTCCAGAAAGTATTAATAGTAGGGCAGACCCACCAAATGTGGAAAAAAGTGCCTAGTGAGGTGTTGCATCTCCAACATAATGGGTCAGTAGAGGGAAAGAGCTGATGGAGTTTCTGTGGGGTATAATACCATCTAGTTAGGACCTTATAAAAGTTTTCCTGTAACCTGACACACCTAGAAATACGAGGGGTGAACGTCAATAATCTATCTTTTTCTTCCTTATTGAATGTGGATTGGATATCTGTTTCCCAGTTCGAAATAAATGCAAGTTCTTTGGGTTTAGAGTCGAGCACCAATGTAGCATATATAGCTGAGAGTTTGCCTTTCGGCTCTTTCTGAATTATAGCAAGGTTTTCGAATTTGGTATGTGGGGAGCATATATCCTTGTAAGGTAGTGTTTTAATATAGTGCTGAATGTGCATCAGTTGTAGGGTGGATAGGGAGTGTAGAGCCGGATGT
Source organism: Rhinella marina (assembly GCA_900303285.1). Lineage (NCBI taxonomy): Eukaryota > Metazoa > Chordata > Amphibia > Anura > Bufonidae > Rhinella > Rhinella marina. The sequence goes on from ONZH01011168.1 coordinate 32,552, forward strand.
AATTCCCATTTATCACTGAGTGCGAGACCGACGTCTAGTAAATCTGCTAGGGGCAGACATATATTCTTGTTATCTTCCGATAATGAAGAGCGGAATATAGCAGAGGAGTTCCATAAAACATCTTGTACTCTCATAACAGGTGATAAAGGAGTAGACAGCAGGATGTGCCTCAAATAAGTATACCAGATTTTCAGAGTGTGTTTCGTGATTGGGTTTGTAACTACTTGAAGGCCTGTCAAATCGCCCTCTCTAAAAAATAGCAATGAGCGCAATGGGATAGGACAGAGGTGTTTCTCTGCTTGTACATCTAATCTATTGTCCGGTGATCTTAACCAGTCCAGACAACGTTGGCCCAACACTGCCCTATAGTACTTTAAAAAATCAGGAAGACCTATCCCTCCCTGTGTACTTGCTTGGACCAGAAGAGGAAAAGGCAATCTGGCCCTGTTGTTATTCCAAAGATACTTGGAGATGATCTGGCGGAGTTTGTCAAAGAAATCTTTGGGAATAAATATTGGGAGGGTTTGCAAAAAATATAGAACCTTAGGGGTTAATACGGTTTTGATCAGTGCCCGTCTGCCAAACCAGGACGGATAGGTAATGTCCCAAGACTCAATTACCTTAGTCAGCTTATTAGGTAAATCTGTGAAATTGGCTTTATAAAGCTCGGCTGGGTCTGCCGTGAGGTTGATGCCTAGAAACTTAATAGCTTTATTTGACCACTGATAAGAAGAGCATAGTGACAGTTCTTTTTGTAACAATGGGTCTAACGTCACATTCAGAACTTGCGATTTTGTTGGGTTAACTAGAAAATTAGATAGGTCACCAAACGTTAGTAAGGTAGAATTTATCGCTGAGAATGCCTGCCGGGGGTTGGTAATTATCAGTAACAGATCATCTGCAAATGCTGCAGCTTTATGATGGATGGCACCCAACTGTATACCTTGAATTCTATCATCTTGTCTAAGACACTGAAGCAGTGCCTCTATAACTAAGACAAATAATAAAGGGGAGAGGGGGCACCCCTGTCTGGTGCCGTTTTGGATACTAAAGGGGGGAGAGAGAACTGAGTTCACCAAGACTCTAGCTGAAGGGTTGTGATACATGGCCATGATGGCTGCAATAAAGGAGGGCGGTATTTGGAATTTTTGTAATATCTTAGTCATAAAAAGCCAATCAACCCGGTCGAAAGCCTTTTCGGCATCGGTTCCGAGCAATACTAGTGGTGTCTGGGTCTTGCGAGCATGTTGGATCAAGTGTATAAGGCGAATGGTGTTAAAGCGACCTTCTCTGCCAGCCACAAACCCCACTTGTTCCATATTGATAAGGTTGGGAAGAATAGGATTTAGTCGGAGTGCCATCATCTTAGCATACAATTTGAGATCTGTATTTAAAAGAGAAATTGGGCGGTAGCTAGCACATGCATTGGGGTCTTTACCTTCCTTAGGGATTATTGTAACTGTGGCATGGAGCATCTGCGGGGGTAGCTGGGAACCTGCTAACGCAGTATTACATACTAGCAACAATTTAGGCATCAATAGTGACCTAAAGGTTTTGTAATAAATAAGCGGGAGTCCATCTGGGCCCGGGCTTTTATGTAGTGGAGTGGAATTAATGGCATCTGTAAGCTCCGCTAATGTAAAAGGTTGGGATAAAGACCTTTTTTGGTCAGTGGTCAAATGAGGGAGTCGAAGGTATTGTAGCCAAGCATCAATCTTGTTTCCTCTATCCGTCCTGGTTTGGGGGTCCTCTCCCTCTCTAAGGTTGTATAGATGTTGGTAAAATTCGCTGAATCGAGTAGCTATTAGTTTAGTAGTCAATAATTGTTTTGCGTTGGCCGAGGAGACAGTTTTTATATAGCTACGTGCTTTTCTTTTTTTAAGATGGGAAAGCATAAATCTAGAGGCCTTGTCTCCATGGGCGTAATATTTATATTTTGCGGACAAATATACCTTTGCCGCCCTCTGGTTCAACAAGTTTTTCAATGCAGATCTACAGTGTTGTAATTGTTCTAAGAGGTCATGTGTCAGTCTTTTTTTATGTAAGAGTTCTAACTCCTAAATTCTGCTGTGTAGGGCTAAAATCTCCTTACCTTTCTTTTTCTTAAGATATGCTCCGAGCGAAATAAAGTGCCCCCTAATAACGGCCTTGTGGGCCTCCCAAACCATACCCGCTGAAATCATCGGGGTTTCGTTCTCTTGAAAATATCGTTGCAAGGCGTGTAGTACGTCTTGAGCATGTTTGGTGTTACTAAGCAGGGTTTCATTCAATCGCCAGCTAAACTCCGGCTTGGGGAGGCCCACAAGTCCGATCTCCACCATAACAGGCGCATGATCTGAAAAAAGAAGGTTGCCAATCATTGCATGTTGACAAGACGCCAGCAAATATGGGGGAACAAATATATAATCTAGTCGGTGGTATGACTTATGAGCAGTTGAGTAAAAGGTGTAGTCTTTCACAGAGGGGTGTAAAGTTCTCCAAACATCAACTAAGCCTGAATCAGCAAGCTCTGTACGCATTTTCCGCAGAGCCGCCAGGGAGAGGGAGGAAAGCCCAGACGAGCTATCAATTTCAGGATTCAATACCAGATTTAGATCCCCACCTAAAACAGTGATACCTTCGGCAAAGTTACGATATTCCTGTAGTGCTGATAACAGCCATGCAATCTGAGAGGTATTAGGAGCATACAGGCTTCCGAAGGTATATATCTGGTTCCCTATGGTACCCTTAATAAAAACATATCTACCTTCGGTGTCTACGTGGGTCGAACGCACCTCCAGGGGCAAATCCTTGTGAATAGCAATTGAGGTCCCCTTTGAAGCAGATCCCGGAGTCAAGCTATGATACCATTGATTATAAACTGATCTTTTCAGATTAGGTACATGCTGTTTTCTAAAGTGAGTTTCTTGAAACATTACTACTCTAGCATGCTTTTTATGAAGGAATTGCAGGATTTGTGATCGTTTGGAAGGTGCGTTCAACCCACGTGCATTAAATGAACATATTACTGCAGTAGCCATATAAGATCTTCATGGAGCAGGAGGTTTGCTGTTGGCACTGGATTCTCAAGGTAAGTGACGTAAGTGCATCTGAAAACATGACATAACATTTCAAAAGGAAAGAAAGAGAAAAAAAAGAACATTGATAACAATCTTAACTGAAATCCCATAATAGGATAAGTAATTACAACTCAGGTAGAGTGGATTAGGGGTGAAGAGAAGCCCTACAAAGGACCGTAAACTTGGAACACGGGCCTAAACAAACCCAAAAGGAGGCATATCTATAAACTCCGATAAGAGCATTAGTGATCCTCAAAGTAGACAAAACATGCAAAATATGCAAAATATGCAGAGACCGCCATAACAGTTATAGAAAGGATATGTTTGGCACATCAACGTGCTAGTCTCCTTCTCAGCCTTCTGGTTCCACTTGCAGTCGTTTAGGTGTTAACTTATCCATTCTTCTCTTCTGCCTTTGCTGCTTAGCTGATCGTGAAGGGGTCCAGGGCGAAATAAACGGAAGCGGCGGCAGATCTGTTAAGTCTTTAACAGTGTTCCAGTCTGGAATGTCCAGAGATGCAATATCCAATGTGTCGCAGACTCCTTGTAGGTCCGCGTAGGACCTTATAGTAAGCTTTTTCCCCGGCGTATTAATCAGGAGCCCAAAAGGATGAAGCCACCGGTAAGTAATTGATTTCCCTTTAAGAATTCCCAAAAGAGGTTTCATGAGTCTCCTTTTTTGTAGGGTGATAGGGGACAAATCTTGATATACTTGTATCTTGCTACCAGCAAACTCGAATTCAGATGAAGATCTTGTGGCCTGTAAAATGGCTTCTTTCGTTTGATAATGTACCAGGCGACATATAACATCTCTCGGGGGTTCATTTTGCCTAGGTGGCGGTCGCAGGGCTCTGTGAGCTCTATCCATTGACAAATCCAGTGTCTCCTCAGTCCCTAGCAGTTGAGCAAACAGTTCTGTAACTGAGGTCCATAGCGTGTCAGCTACGATGGTTTCAGGGAGGCCTTTTAGGCGCAAGTTATTCCTGCGCCCCCGGTTGTCTTGATCTTCTATCAGGTTGTACAAGCAGTTAACATGGGCCTGGGTGTTATCTAAGCTGGTGGATATTGCTGTGCCAAACTCCACTATCGCCCCTTGATTAACTTCCATCGTATCCACTCTCTCCGAAACTTGCCTGAGATCGTGCTTAATGTCCTGGAGATCTCTCCGGAGCGGCTCCAAAGCCCCTTCTATGAGAGATTTCATGAAGGCCCTCGAGACTGGGAGACGGTCTGCTGTACATGAGTCTTCTGCGTCACTCTCTCTGTCACCCTCCGACTCGGCTGAGAGATCTCTGGAAGGCGGGACCTCCTCGTCCCGCGCCATCTTGCCGCTCGACTTACTCAGGGTAGGCCCGGCTTTCTTCATAAACTTATCCATATCGCCCGCACCGGAGATTGGTCTCTGCAGTCCCGGAGTATTCCTGGATTTCTCCTTACCGACTTTGCCCATTTTGGTAGCGTTATTGTGGCTAAAAATGCCCGTGTCCACACGGTCAAGAGCAGAGCTCACACAAACATGTGCGCACGGCTCAGCGGCTAAGCTCCGCCCCTACATTAATTACTTTATGATATTTCGTGCAAAACTACAAGTTGTATACAAGGATGAATCCCTCTTTTTTTTTTTTTTCAAAAGCAAAGCAGAGAGGGCTGAGAAGTGGCTGGACTTAAAGGGACTATAAGTAACTACAGGGTGGGGGGATGGGGGGGGTACAAGGGGAGAGGGTGGGGAAAGGCTGATGGAAAGAGGCTCATGAGGATTGAACAGCTACATGGATCAAGGAGTTGTTGGGGGAAGGGGTGGGTGCCAGCTTGAAGGGGAAGGGTGTTTTTTTTTTTTTTTCTTTCCTGTCTCTTCTCCCCATTACTTTGGTGGAACTTAAACACTGTATAGTATTAAAGGAAATTCAACTCCAGGCTTAGATGGGCTTCCTTTCAAGGTATATAGAAAATATGAAGACGTGTTACTGCCCCTTTTATTTGAGAGGTTATCCAAGTTATATTTATTGATGACCTATCCTCAGGGTATCGGACCCCCACAATCAGCTGTTTGAAGTGCCAACGCTGCCTCCTCTTCATTGTTTACCTGCTCGCTGTAACCTCTTTAGTGGTGAGCAGGTGTAATTACACCTAACCGCCCCATTCATTTCAATGGTACGGCTCGTTCCTATACAAGTATATAGGAACGAGCCGTCCCATTGAAATGAATGGGAGGGCATGGGTGTAATTACACCTGCTCACCGCTACAGATGTTACGGCAAGCAGGTAAACAATGAAGAGGAGACAGCGCTGGTACGGAGCGCGCCTACTCTTCAAACAGCTCATTGGCGGGGGTGCCGGGTGTCGGACCCCCTCCGATCTTATATTGAAGACCTATACTGAGGATAGGTCATCAATAAATATAACTTGGATAAGCTCTTTAATGAATTGTGTAAACATGGCTCCTTGCCACTATCCCAATCAGAAGCAATAACCCTATTGTTTAAAAAATTATTGTTCAGAAGTAGAATCTTACAGGTCCATTTCATTACTAAATACAGACTGCAAGATTTTTGCAAAACTGCTTGCAAATAGATTAAAGGGTTATTCCCATCTTGGACAATGGGGGCATATCACTAGGATATGCCCCCATTGTCCTACAGGTGCAGATCCCACCGCTGGGACCCGCACCTATATTGAGAACAGGGCCCCAAACAGGGCATGCGCGGCCGCCCTCCATTCATTTGTATGGGGCCGCCGAAAATAGCTGAGTGCTGGCTCGGCTATTTCCGTCAGCTCTATACAAATGAATGGGAGCTGGGCCGCAAGCCGGGGCTCGGCTATTTTCGGCGGCCCCATACAAATGAATGGAGGGTGGCTGCGCATACGCGGTGCGCCCTCCTTCACTTTCGGGGCCTCGTTCTCGATATAGGTGCGGGTCCCAGCGGTGGGACCTGCACCTATAGGATAATGGGGGCATATCATAGCGATATGCCCCCATTTTCCAAGATGGGAATAACCCTTTAAAAGGGTTATTATTGAATTGATTCACCCAGATCAATGCAGATTTATTACCAAAAGGAGCTGGCGCCCAACTCTTTCCCCTCCCCCCGTGACTTATTAGCTAGTCGGAGGACGGTTAACTCAGGTTGGCGAACATGGCCGCGCCAATAGGGCACTGTAAAATATGCTTCAAATGTTCAAAAAGCAGCACAGTCTCCCGGATGGTGCTCAGAATGCTGTCAGTCTGGTTAAGACTCGTGAAGGGAAGAAGTATGTAAAGGATGCTAGAAAGTTATTTAAACTTGTTGGAATGCCATCTGAGGGAAGATTACAGCCAAGCATGTGGAAACGAGTCTTAGATAATCATAAAGGAACCTTACAAGACAAAGGTCTGCTGGAAGCTGCATATGCTTTCCATAGAACAGCAAACAGTTTGAAGAAAGAAGGATTTGAGGAAGTTCAGGGGGGGGGAGGCTCCCCCGCTGCTGAGGCTTTGTTTGGATATGTGCTGCGTAACAATGCTGAAAAGTTAACTCTTTGTGACAAAAAGCAGCCACCGCCCTATAATGGCGTCGAGGCTGACTCTGGTGGGTGGACCTGTATAGTTTGTGATTGCCAAAATCCGGATATCCGCACTACCTGTTACAATTGTGGCACGCCCCGTCCCCACCACCCTAGTCACGCCCCTACTGCGCCCGCCCTTGAAAGCTTACCACCTCCACCCGGAAATAACCAAACCGGATCTGGAACTTCCCCTGGTGGCCATCTTAGTACTCCACATAGAGGCGGACCGGAAGCCCCTCAGCCACCATCTTTGGTGAGCCCTTTGTACCCGGTCTTAACACCCACCGGAGCATATTACAGTCCCCAGGCAACAACCACTGCTGTCCCATTGTGTCCGGTGATTAATACAACTCAGGAGACCTCAGCTGCTATCTCAACCCAGAGGACTCCTTATTCAAACTTTGATCCGGACAGCCTGATTACATTTGATTCATCCCCACATGCCCGAGACCCACCTCACCTAAGTCCCCAGCCACCACCACGGCCCAATCCTCCTCCCACGTCCATAGGTTACGATGTCCCGGACACCAGTTCATACCATTCTAGTACCACTGCGCCCGTTTGGATCCCGATATTTGAAAAGGCCCTGCCAAACCAGGGAGGAGGAACTGTTTTATTAACTGTTGGCATTGGAGATCTTACTGTTTGTAGGCTGGGGGCTATTGTTAACCCTGCTAATGCTAATCTGAGACACCGAGGAGGCCTGGCTGCGGCCATAGTCGCTGCCGGAGGAGAAAATATACAGGCAGACTCTGATTCAGTGATCCGCCACCATGGTCCTATACCAGTGGGTGACATTGCTATCACCGGCCCAGGGAGGCTCCCTTGCTCCATAGTTATCCATGCAGTGGGCCCTGTATATAATCCACATCAGCCTGACCAATGTGCTAACCTTCTAAAAAAGGCTGTTCAGAGCTCCATTCTATATGCCTCCAGAGTCCCCACGTCCCAAATGCCAGACCGATCTATTGGAGTGCCCCCTATCTCCTCGGGAATATATGGGTATCCTATCAAAGAATGTGCCTCCGTGCTGGTTTCCGGCATATATGAGCTTGTTGCAAGGGAACCGCTTAATTTAGATGAAATCAGACTAATTAGTAACTCCCAAACTACTGCACATGTCCTGAAGGATGCCTGCCAACGACATGCAACCCCGGCCATAGGCCCTCCCCATCTAAAACAAGAACTACAAGACGTACCACTACTGTTGGACCTACCACCACCTCCACCACCAGAGGAACCCCGTTTGCCTTTACCTCAACCTCAACCTCTGGATCAAATTGCACAGGCGGACGGTCCTCTCTTATATATTAAATTCACACCCCAGCAAGCTGCTACCCTTACTGCCCAATTACCTGACCCTGAAGCCAGTTCCATGCCCTTCTATAGGCGGGTAGTGCAGATACAGAAAACATACTCTGCCACCTGGCAAGATCTCCTATCCCTTGTTTCAATCAAAGCAGGAGATTCATATTGGCCAGTGATTGAAGCTTACCTCAATGATGCTCGCCTGTCTTCAGACCAAACCTGGGAGTCAGGTGCTGAGTTTTGTGATCAATTAAAGGTTTGGGCCTTAGAAAAACTCACTGACCAGTCCACATCCCTCAAAGATGTAGTTCAGGAATCTGGAGAATCTGTGGAGAAATATGCTGCTTGCCTGTCTACACTTTTCGGTGATCTTGGATTCTCCCTTCAACACAAGCCACAAGCTCAACTACTGTCTCAGGCCTTCATTGATGGTCTGCACCCTCCCCTCAGGGATACTATTCTCAAAACAAGGCCAGAAGTTACTAACATGAGCATGAAAGATGCCCTTCTCATTGCTAAAAGCTTCCAAAAGAGCAGCAGGGAAACCAAAGACAAAAAGAAAGTTATGCTCCTCACTATAGATCAAAATGATGCTGATAACAAGGAGGTTGAATACGTCATGCCAGCTCTTACTCCTCCGATAGGGCCATCACAACAAATGTTTCCTGCTCAGATGCCCCCACCTATGCCTTATCACCAGGGATATCCTCAGGGTTACTCTCAACAATATAGAAGGCCACCGCAGGACTACAGGAATCAGCCAGGATACCCTACAGCGCCAAGACCAGTATGTTGGCAATGTGGCAAGGAAGGACACGTTCACAGAAACTGTCGCTCATTCGCCCAAATTCCGCCCAAGCTATGACCAACTGCCTTACCACCCAAGCCAACATAATTATGCACCACCACTGTTACCACCACAAAGGCCCCTACAGCAACAACAGCAAAGTCACCCCCACAATGATAATAACCAATGAAGGTCAGGCCAGCCCATACCCCTCATGCCTTCCCCCTCCTTTGGAGATTCTTCTTGCTCCACAGTTGTTCTGAAGGTAGACAATACACCTGTTCCCTTCATGGTGGATATGGGTGCGGCCAAAACAGTCATCAGACGTCAGGATCTCCCACCGTCTGTTCCACTTTCTGCTGACTTCATGTCCTGTATTGGGGTGGAAGGAGTCTCTACTCGAAGCCCACTCACGATTCCTATCCCACTTGGCCCATTTCCTGATGTAATGACCCAACTCATTGTCTCTGACACCTGTCCTGTTAATCTTTTGGGTGCTGACCTCCTTAAGCACCTTAAGGCCCAGATCTCCTATAGTGATCAAGGCATGCAACTCACTCTTCACAACCCAGACACTCTTGAGGGCACACAGGACATTTGTTGCTTAAAAGCCCTCCCTCTGATGTTATTGGAGACCTCTACTTCTGACCCTCTGTTTGGAGTCCCTCCTGACATTCTCCAGTTTATCCCCTCCACCCTTTGGTCCACAGGACCTGATGATATAGGGAGACTCCCAGTCCCTCCTGTTATGGTGCATCTTAAACCCGGTGTCTCCTATCCACGGGTCCCCCAATACCCTCTCAAGGCCATCCAAGAAGAGAGTCTCTTTCAACAAATCTCAGTACTTCTGCAACAGGGAGCACTGATCCCCTGTGTGTCCCCTTGCAACACTCCCTTGTTCCCAGTCAAAAAGAAGACCCCAAAGGTCCAACCCCCTAAGTTTAGACTGGTTCAAGACCTCAGAGCAGTTAATGCAGCCACTGTGCTGGAAGCTCCTGTTGTGCCCAACCCCCACACTCTATTGGCCTCCATTCCCCCTGATGCTGTTTGCTTTACAGTGATTGACCTAGCAAATGCCTTCTTCAGTGTCCCTTTGCATCCTGACTGCCAAGAGTTGTTTGCCTTCACTTTCCGAGGATCCCAATACACCTGGACTGTCATGCCTCAAGGAGCCCAAAATAGCCCAAATCAGTTCACCCAAGCTATGAAGCTTTGCCTCACTCCATGGATACAAGCTAACCCCTCAGTCACCCTGCTCCAGTATGTAGACGATCTTTTACTTTGTGCTGGCTCCAAGGAGGACGGAAAACAGTCATCAGTCTCTTTACTTCAATTTCTGCATGGCCTTAACTGCAAAGTATCCAAAGACAAAGCTCAGTGGTGTCATCCAAAGGTTCTCTTTCTTGGCCACTGCGTTTCCCATGGAACCAAACACTTGACCGAAGACAGGAAGAAGGCAATAGAAGACATCCCCTACCCTAAAATGACTACCCAACTCCAAGCCTTCCTAGGCCTTATTACTTACTGCAGACAATGGATCCCTGATGCTTCCAGGACAATGCAACCATTGTATGATGCTCTGAAAACAGGACCTTCATTCGAAGATGCAGAATGCCCAAAAATCTATCGACAACAAAAAGAAGCATTCCAGAAACTCAAAGACCAAATAGCCCAATCACCAGCCCTGGGCCTACCCAATTACACCCTCCCCTTCAATCTTTTTATCACAGAGAATGATGGACACGCTGCAGGAGTTCTCACCCAAACCCATGGTGGCCATCAGCGCCCTCTGGGTTACTACTCTTGCAGACTTGATGCTGTTGCTAGATCAGCCCCAATGTGCCTCAGGGCTGTGCATGCTGCCCATGCCCTTCTAGACAAAACTGCTGACATCATCCTTGGCCATCAGGCCATTGTTCATGCTCCACATGATCTTAAAGCCATTTTGGATCAAACTCAACCAAAACACCTCACCACTCAAAGACACCTGCGTCTACAATGTTCACTACTGCTACCTGAGAATATCACACTAAGAAGATGCACTGTGCTCAATCCTGCCACTCTTCTCCCACTCTCTAGGGGGGATGTATACTCCACTCTCTCCCATTGTTCATGCTCCACATGATCTTAAAGCCATTTTGGATCAAACTCAACCAAAACACCTCACCACTCAAAGACACCTGCGTCTACAATGTTCACTACTGCTACCTGAGAATATCACACTAAGAAGATGCACTGTGCTCAATCCTGCCACTCTTCTCCCACTCTCTAGGGGGGATGTATACTCCACTCTCTCCCCGGAAGAAGAAAAAGAAGAAGAAATGGATGAAGCATACTTCAAGTTCCTACACCATGACTGTATACGACAAATGGACGCGGAAACATCTTCGCCTGTTACAGTCTCCGACACCCCACTGGACAATCCTGACATGGAGCTCTGGACTGACGGCTCCCGGTTTGCTGACGAATGTGGGCGGTTCCATACTGGATTTGCTGTTGTTACTCTACAACAGCCGGTGGTGACTGGTTCACTACCTAACCACATGTCAGCACAAGAAGCAGAGCTGGTAGCCTTGAAGAAGGCGTGTGAACTGTCAGAAGGCAAGGAGGTCAACATCTACACCGACTCAAGATATGCCTTTGGGATTGCACATGACTTTGGTCAACTCTGGAGTAATAGAGGCTTCATCATAGCAGTTGGAACACCAGTGAAGCATGCCAAGCACATCAAAGGCCTCATGCAGGCTGTCTAGCTCCCGAAGAAAGCCGCAATCATCAAGGTCAGGGCCCATGGCAGGGTGAACTCCAAAGAAACACAGGGAAATCACCTGGCAGACCAAGAAGCCAAGAAGGCAGCACTACAGAGAGTGGAAGAAGAGTGCCAGGAACAATATATGATGGCGCTGACCAGAGCAAGACGGAAGGCTCTGGAGGACATGAAACTACAAGAACCCTTCGACCCAATGGATGACTTGAGCATAGGGAGAACCCCGGAAGACAAACTCATCTCTGAACAGATGCACACTACCTTGGAAGAACAGAAAGAGTGGGAAGCTCATGGAGCCCGGAGAGAAGGAAGATTATGGAAGAGTGATGAACTTGTCTGCTTACCCAAAAGAATGTATCCTGCAATTGCAGCGTGGGCTCATGGCTGCACTCACAGGGGAAAAAACCAGGCCTTGGCTTTGATTCAAAAGTTCTACTTTGCCCCAGGCATCTCAACCACCCTTGCGGCCTACAACAAAGCCTGCCAAGTCTGCCAAACTTGTAATCCTTCTAAGACAGAGAAAGTACCTCCTAAACATCTGGCTAAACCGATGTATCCATTCCAGAGGATTCAGGTGGATCATATTCAGATGCCCAAAGTTGGGAAATACGAGTATGTCTTAGTCCTGGTGGACATGTTCTCTTCATGGCCAGAAGCTTATCCTGTGGCAAGCATGACAGCGAAGATAACAGCTAAGAAGCTCATTACAGAGACTGTCTACAGGTTTGGAATACCTGAAGTGATTGAGAGCGATCAAGGTCCTGCCTTCACAGCCCAAGTTTATGAGGAACTCTGGAACATGCTAGGGGCGGGGCTTGGCCTACACGTCCCTTATCACCCACAAAGCAGTGGCAAGGTCGAGAGAATAAACTCTACACTCAAAACCAAACTCCTGAAAATGACCCAAGACAGTCCACTTCCCTGGCCAGAACTGCTACCCATTGCTCTGTATCATATCAGGCATACTCCCCTCGCTAAACATGGCCTCACTCCCTTTGAGATCCTGTTTGGATCAGCTTCCAGGTTGGCCCACTTTAACCCTCAAGAGTTGACTAACAGTCATGATAAAACTGTGCAATTTGTTATTGAGCTTGCGCGAGAATTGTCTAACATACATGCTGCAGTCTTGTCCTCCATTCCAGATCCCTCTACTGACGAAGCTGTTCACACTCTGAAGCCCGGTGACTGGGTCCTGATAAAAAGACACATCAGGAGGACCTGTCTCGAGCCACGGTACGAGGGACCATTCCAAGTCCTCCTGGTGACACCTACTTCAGTAAAGCTCGAAGGAAGACCAGGTAGGGTGCACGCTTCGCACTGCAAGAAAGTGGACTCACCCCGTCCATCCTCATCATGAAGAACATCTTTATCCTTTTCAAATTCTGTTTCATATGTGTGTGTGTGTCACTAGAAGTAGCAATCACACGGGATGGGGGAGTAACCACTAGGGAGACAGTTACATTCTGGTACAATTCATCGAGTACCAAGTTGGCAACCTTTAAGTTTGAGTTTTGTGAAGTTGCCAAATGTGATGAGAATCCTGGGGGATATGGATTAAGTTTGCATAATCCCAAATCACTTGATGATAACTGCCGAAGAGGGACACAATACATATGTGTTACTGATAACTACTATGGTTCAAATTGTGCTTACTATGGGGCTGTGGGTTGGAACACTGGAGATACAAATTGGGGATACAAACCACGGAGTGCCTTGAGCAGGAGAGATGAGAATGGTAGATCTTTGCTCTCTAGAATGACTTTGTATAAGCTACCGTGTAGTAATGGCCGTGGAACCCAACTAGTCTTGACCATAGAGAATCCTGGCCCAAAAGATGCTGGAACTTATATCTTGGCTACCTACAAAGGTAGCAACAGTTACAGAACACGGTTTAACATCAGTGATATGGTAGACTCACCACGCTGGAAGACTACTAAATTTAATAAGACTGAGAAAGTGGTGAAAACCAAGGTACAACGAAATGGGGGAATGACAGCTATTTCTAACCCTACAATAGAGGATGTCTATGCAGTAGAGACAGGATACAATGATGTCAATGTCTGGTTAGAATGGATGAAGTATTCTGCTATGCAAAGTAACAAGTCAAATTGTTATGTATGTTCTGGGATCCGCCCACATCTAGGTTCAGTCCCCTTACACTTGGGTCCAGCCATAGAGGAATGTTTCCTCAGTCTATTCACTAACAGAACTACCTCAAATCCAGACTGTGAAATGTGGAAGGTAAAATACCCCATAGTTACTCAAAAACCGACCCCAAGCTATGGGATTACTATATATCCTGGTAACTACACCTGTTTTAATAACGCTGATGGGGATAGAAATCTTGGAGTATTCAAGCCAGGTTACTGTGAAACTTATAGTAATGCCTCGAAGGATCAATACCTGTATCAGGTGCAATCGGTGGCTGATGTTTTCTGGATCTGTGGGGACATGAAAATAAGATCCAGACTTGAGGGGAACTGGTCGGGAGAATGTACCTTGGCCAAAGCTATAATGCCCTTACATATCATGCCCTTAAAAGACAACGAAATGGGGCAAGGCCATAATACCAGACACAGAAGATCTAGTGAGCTGCCAAAGGGCAGTTTTGACCCCCATGTCTATATAGATGCAATAGGAGTGCCCAGGGGGGTGCCTAATGAGTTCAAAGCTAGAGACCAAGTAAAAGCAGGATTTGAATCCCTCCTCCCTCAGATAACAGTCAATAAGAATGTGGATTGGATCAATTACATATATTACAACCAACAGAGGTTTGTCAATTACACACGAGACGCTCTACATGGTTTGGCTGATCAATTGGGACCTGCTTCCATCATGGCTTTCCAGAACAGGATGGCCCTTGATTTGATATTGGCAGAGAAAGGGGGAGTCTGTAAAATGATCAGAGATGTCTGTTGCACCTTTATTCCCGACAACACAGGTCCTAATGGGAAGGTGACTTTGGCTATAAATAAACTAGACAGCTTGTCCCAAGAGCTCAAAAGGAATTCAGGGGTTACTGACCCATGGGACCAGTACTTCTCCTGGATGAGTGGGTGGCAAAGATGGTTGACTCGCATAGGGATAATCCTGGGAGCGGTGCTGCTGATATGTTTAATAGTGGTATCGTGTGTTATTCCTTGCATCAAAAAAACAGTATCAAAGACCGTGGATTCTGCAACGGAAGGACTGTATCCGGTCATACCTCAAGAAACATGTATTGATGCCAACCCCGAGGAGGAGCAGGACATGCCTACCCGATTGATGACACCTCCTCCATGTCGCAAATCCATGTTGTTAGAGTAGGGACAGTGGTGGTCCTGACCCAGTAAAGTCCAGCTGCACAGGGTGATGTCCTGTCTAGGGGTCATTGGTCTCAAACTGGTGAAGAAATCCAACTCCCCCTCTCCCCTGGCAAGGCCACCTTTAGGTAGGGTCAGACGTGGAAAACATCAGTATTTAGGGGGGACTGTCGAGGTATATGGACTAATGTATATGGTAATGTATTTTATTGCAAATCCTGAGTTTCCCACGTCTTCAGGATGAAGTGAATTCAATATCCCGGATGATGTGATGAGACAAGAACAAATGTGCCTTTATATACTTTTATACTTTTTATATTTTTATACTCTGTAGTCTTTATAAAGCTTGCATAAAATGTATTCATATTTAGCTGATGCAACAGGTCTAAGATGGCGCCTGTACTCTTATCTACACGAGGGCCTTATCTCTTCTCAAGGCAGTGATGCAGGATGGCATGAGGCTCCTTGCCCAATCAAGACCATGTAGGAGTACAAGAAGAGATATACATTGTTAGTTATTTGCATGCTTACGCCCCTTCTCCTTTTGTCTGTGAAGATATATATCATTATAATAAAAGAGGAACATCAGAGCTATAGAGACAAGCCACGAGGCATGATATAGAACTGATGCTGAACTATACCTACTGTGTCAGTGTCCTTTCTTATATAAGTGTACACTGATGCCTGTTTGATTTGGAGTGACTGATTGAACCCCAGAAGGCAATATTAGTTGCATTTAACCTCAACACGATAAGATAAATATACGCAGAGCGTTATTGAATGTTTTAAAAGGGGAGGGGATGGACTGCGCCATGGTCCATCCTTTGGAAGTAAAGGATAAAATGAAATTGAGAGAAAAACATTTTAAGTTGTGTTAAACTGATATATCATGAACCTTAAGGCAAAAATAAAAACTAATAGGGAACAGTTAGCTTTAATATAGGTCGAGGTACCAGCCAAGGATGCCCACCATCACCAATGCTATTTGCAATTTTTTTTAGAACCGCTTGCCTATAAAATTAGACATGTAGTTTGTAGAGAAGTATGTAGTTTTGGGGTAGACAAGGATAAGGAAAAGATGAGTTTATATGTGGATGACATCTTAATATTTTTAAAAGATACCCAACAAACGCTTTCTAAGCTATTTAAAGTAAATGAAGATTTCAGTCATGATTTGAGATCAATTGGAGTAAATCAACATTACTCCCATTGGATAGTGATAGAACAAAATCAATGGAAGGTTTAAAAGTACTGTGTAAAATAGATTGCTTTGAGTATCTAGGCGTTAAAATATCCTATACAAAATATCTCCCCAATCCTCAGTAAGATAAGATCAGTAAGATAAAAGTAAGGTGAGTGTATGGCAGCAGCTACCTATTAGTAGAACGGATACAGTTGGATTAGTTAAGATGATAATTCTTCCATAAATACTATATGTTTTAGCCTTTTGTATGATCTGGATAGAGGATATTTTTTTTTAGATTGAAAGAACAATTAACGAATTTATATGGGGACGGAAAAGGGTCAGAATAAAGCAGCGGTATTTATGGTTACCTGAAGAAATGGGAGGCTTAGCACTTCCATCTTTCCAGGGTTCACTAATATTAGCTTTATAAGACGCACAGCAATTTCCCCCCTACATTTGTAGTAAGTCCTTTGTAATATGTTTTAAAAATATGATGTTAACAGTTAGTGATGAGCGAATTGAAGCGGCAATATTCGTGATTCGCACGAATATTGCCCGCTTCGGCTCGGCATCCCGAGGCAGCGCGGACTCGTGATTATTCGTGCATCACTGCAAGTTTGAAATGCCCGGTTTTTTCAGCCAATCAGCATCAAAGGGAAGCCTGTGGGAACGCCTGCTGTGATGTAACAGCCCCTATACCTCCCCAGCAGTGATTGGCTGGCAGTGACATGTGACCTAAATTTACATAAGGTAGGGACCTGCACAGGCCCGGACTGGCCATCTGCCCGACCGGGCCGCACCATGTTGTGGGCCGCAGTGCCGCACGATAATGTGTGGGCGGGGGCGATAAAAAAGTGCCGCCCGCTGGCTAAGTGCGCAGTACACACAGTTCTTTAATTCTTTTCTTACCCTGCCGTGGCCTGGCCGTCCCGTCCTCATGACGTCTCCGACTCCTGCGCTTCCTCCTGGGCTGGCTGTGTGATCCCGCGAGATCCAGCGCTAGGTCACAGGTCTCGCGGGATCACACTGCTTCAGGAGAAGAAGGCGCGCAGGAGAAGAAGACAGTGTCCGGAGCAGTTTGTAAGTATTTTTTGTGTCTGTTTGTGGCTGGGGGGGGGGTTGGGGGGGCACCTGGCTGGCAGGCTGGCAAATGGGACACGTCAGATGGGGCCAGCGGGCTGATCGGAGGTCTGATGGGGGCTGGGCCACAAATGGCTAATGTGAGCTCTGATGGGGCTGGGACACAAAAGGCTGATGTGAGGTCATGGGGGCAGAAATGGCTGACCTGAGGTCTGATGGGGGCACAAGACCCTGATCTGAGGTCTGATGGGGGCACAAGAGCTGACCTGAGGTCTGATGGGGCACATTAAGCTGACCTGAGGTCTGATGGGGCACATTAAGCTGACCTGAGGTCTGATGGGGGCACAAGATGCTGATCTGAGGTCTGATGGGGGCACGAGACGCCGACCTGAGGTCTGATGGGGGCACGAGACGCCGACCTGAGGTCTGATGGGGGCACGAGACGCCGACCTGAGGTCTGATGGGGGCACGAGACGCCGGCCTGAGGTCTGATGGGGGCACGAGACGCCGGTCTGATGGGGGCACGAGACGCCGGTCTGATGGGGGCACGAGACGCCGGTCTGAGGTATGATGGGGCCACGAGACGCCAATCCCTGTACTGTGACATCACTGTGTTTATTATCCCTGTACTGTGACATCACTGTGTGTATTATCCCTGGACTTTGACATCAGTGTGTTTATTATCCCTGTACGGTGACATCACTGTGTTTATTATCCCTGGACTGTGACATCACTGTGTTTATTATCCCTGGACTGTGACATCGCTGTGTTTGTTATCCCTGTACAGTGACATCACTGTGTTTCTTATCCCTGGACTGTGACATCACTGTGTGTATTATCCCAGTGCAGGAAGAGGTAAGTGGTCTGTGTTTGTGTGTTTGTTTTCTATCCCCTCAGACCTCAGATCAACACAATGTGCCCCCATCAGACCTCAGGTCAGCGTCTTGTGCCCCCCTCAGACCAGCGTCTTGTGGCCCCCCTCAGACCTCAGATCAGCCCACCCAGCCACTTTAAAAAAAAGCATGCTTACCTCAAAAAATTGATCTGTTCCAGTGCCTGATCCACCCAAGTTGAATCTGTCCCATCATGAGAAAGTCCCCACTGTAACTTGCTTCACTTTCAACTACCTCACCCCCCGAAACCTGTGTCTCGCCATTGTCCACCACCTCCTCAGACAACACTGGTAAATCCCCACTGTCAGCACACTGAGACTGTAAAAGGTCTTGCGAATTGGGGCAGAGAATGTTCTGGGGTAGCACATCAGAGAAGGGGTGACTATGGGGTTCCAGGGAGTACGTGACCACATGAAATCTCCATCCAAAAAGTCATACTGAGGCTCACCACCATGCTTTACATTGCAATCTTATTGAAAGACAGACAATCAGGGGTTCACCACCAGGTTGTCAGGCAGCATTTTTAAGTGGGTCACCATTACCGTTTCCCTGAAAATTGCCTTGGGGTCATCACCAGACTATTGGCCAGATTTAGAAAAAATGGTGCAATTAGGGAGCCTCAGAGGCATCCCTACATGCTGCCCCTGGTGTTTCCTATCCATTTCCAAGGTGTTTCCATCTTTTTCTGAGGTTTTCACATGTTGGGGCAAACTTGACTGAGCAGAACCTTTGGCCCCTGCAAAAATATTCGGGTCTCCCATAGACTTTAATGGGATTCGTGATTCGGCTCGAACCCACGAATCCTGCGGAAAATTCGGGCCAAATTCCGAATCCCCGAATATTTTAGGATTCGATCAACTCTATTAACATTGCTTAAGTGCAAAATTAAAAAAAGGAGAAAAATTGCAACACTTGTTTTTTTGGTAATAAATAGAGGCCCAATTAAATACCCCCTTCTATGAACACACTGTAAATTGGTATTAACACACTAAAGTGCACACTTATTAATACAGTTGAAAAGCTGTAACTGTTTTTGGGGATAAGAAATACATTAAATGTCTCATGCTAAGAACACACTGTTAACTAGTTAACGCACCAAATACGGTAAAGTGGGCACTTAGAAACAATAGAAAAATTGCAAATCTTATTTGTCATAAGAAATGCTGACCCTATTAAATGTCCCCTGCTACAAACACAAACTGGCATTGACACCCTAAAATGCCTTAAGGTGCGCACTTATAAATGGTAGCAAAACTAACTGTTTTTTAGATAATATGGACCAAATTACCCCCCCCCCCCCCCGCCTGCTGCAAATACACAAACTGGTATTGACGCACTAAAATGCGAACTTATAAACAACTAAGGAAATTGCACATTTTTTTGGTAAGGAATAGAGGCCTAATTAATTCCATCTATTCTCCGTTCTGCTACGAACACAGCAAATGCAGTGAAATATATGCTGCTGGCAAAGCTGAAAATATGCCTCTAAAACACTTATGACCTGTAGAAGCTTTGCAACGTTGTCTTGAAGAAAACAAAAAGCTGGCCCATGCATAGAAAAATGATGAGTAATGTCCCATTAAAAACTTAACTTTTATTATTATTAAATGAATAGCCCTGATATACCGGTGAATTTTACAAATAGGTGTATTACTTCATACACCAATAGTAATAGTGAGGAGTTTACATTCCCTTTTTATGATGTAAATATGCAGCTGTTTTCTCACTGTTTAGTATTTGAGAACTGAGGATCACGCAGTCCTTAAGAGATCTTTAATATACACTGTTACATACTGTAGGTGTCAGTTTCATGGATACGTCGAAGCTTAAGCTCAGATGTTATATTCCAAGATATGATATGTATGTATACCAGTTCAATACAGCTGGCTTGTAAAAATTCATTGTAAACAGTGATGACATGTTGTTTCTAATAATATTTGCCCCTTTGTGATCCAGGCAGATTATTTTTCCCCTCTGTACCTATTATGTCATTAGCAAAAAAAAAATATTCTGGACTTTAAGACGCAACCTGCTCTAGAACGCACATATAGATATAGAGTACGTCTTTAGTAAAAATTTATTTTTTTTGCAATTCCCATCTGGTCCTCCCCACCAGTGAAATCATTGAAGGTCCTTAAGCTGCAGTTCGGAGCAGTCATCTCAGTAACTGCAGTCCGAGGTTGTTTTTTTTTTTTTACTCTATCGTCCTCTGCTGTGCTGCATGTGCTGAACCATCACTCTCTTCTCCTGCCTGTACTGATCTCACAAAGATAGGTATTGGGCAGGGAGAGGTGTGCAGACACACACCTCCCTCATTGATCAAAGAGGGTTGTATGAGCGCTCTACCAGAGTCAGGGGATCTGGCACTGCTGGACTACACCGACTGTTGGCTATAAGACAGCTTTTTAGTAAGATTTTTTTTTGTTGCTACAAAAGTGTGTCTTATAGTCCAGAGAAGGATGGTTAATGAAAACTATGCCAGAAGAGTCCTTTTTCGGTCACCATGCCCATAATATCAAGAAATCAAAAAGTTGTAAGTATGTACCCTAAAAATGTTACCAATTAAAATATCACCTCATCTTAAAACAAACAAGTCCCCACACAAGACCATTGCCAGAAAAAAAGGCTCTCAAGCAATGGAAGAAATGCCTTAATTATGTAAAACTAAAAAAAAAATTAAAAATAGTCCTATTTGGTATTGAACAACTTGCTCTACAGAAACAACTATCACATGATCTACCACGTCAGGTGAATGGTGTAAAAAAAAAAAATTATGCCAGAACCAATTTTTGGTTAGCTCACCTTGCCTCCCAAAAAACGTAATATTGTGCGATCAAAAAGTGTTATGTACCCAAAATGGTGCCAATGAAAACTTCTAATCATCCCGCAAAAAAGTCTCCACACGAGACCATCAACAGAATAATAAAAAATATGGCTTTCACAATGGATGTTTTGCTGTTAACCCTTGCTGTGTTAGAGGAAAACAGATTAAAATGACATTTTTAAACGTCTCCTCCTTTGCTTTAATTCCTGTGGAACACATAAAAGGTTAAGAAATTTTCTAAAATCAGTTTTGAATAATTTGAGGGGTGCATGGGTGGTTTCTTTTTTTTTTTTCCCATTTAAATTTTTTTATTAACGTTTGATTAGAACAATACAGAAATATTGCGTTTACATCAAGTTAGCAAAGAGGCGTGTTTGCCGACAAATACAGAATATCATACATAATGTAGTAAATTTGAACAAAAAATTAAACAATAAAAACAATAAAATAAAATCACGAACATTGTATATTGAGTTTCTGTGTTCATTCAGTCAAGCAGATGTGCTCGCATGTCCCAGGGGTACCAACAGGTATTAAACTTATCTACGGTATTCCGCTGCAAAGCGACAGAGTGTTCCAAAGAATGAATATCCTTCAAGCGACCAATAAGGTCACGAATTGTAGGGGGGGAAGGCCGCTTCCAAAATAAGGCAATCAAGCACTTAGCAGCGGTGAGGATGTGAAGAAGTAGCCTGGCACCCAGACCCCGCAGATGGGGTGGAACAACATTTAACAGGAAAAAAGAAGGATCCAAGGGAAAGGGATACCTCCAGGAGAACCCTAATGGTGTTTCTAACCTGAGCCCAAAATGGGTATATAGCTGAGCAGGACCAGAATATGTGAAATAATGAAGCCTGATTGTGAGAACATCTCCAACAGAGGTCCGGTATTGCCGGGTTCATAGCATGTAGAACTGCCGGGGTGTGGTACCAAAACATTAAAATCTTCAATTGATTTTCCCTATACCCCACCGAAGAAGAACTAAGATGGGCTCTTCTCCATATAGTTCTCCATGTCTCTGGGGAGATCTCCCTTTGCAACCAGTCCTCCTATTTCAGCATATATGAGTGTTTAAATTCCACTGGGTATTCAAAGGATATCAATATCCGATATATATCAGAAATCAAACCCTTGGAGGAGGGACTCTGTGTGCAAAGACGCTCAAATGGGGAGAGGGTGGGGACCTTCTGGCACCCCAACACTTCTTTGCAATAATGGAGTATCCTCAAATATTGGAATCATAGGTCCCCAGACAGGGAAAATTTATTTTGTAAATCTTCAAAGGACATGACTGCGTCTGAGAACTGGTCTTTCAAATCCAGAAGGCGGTACAAACCAGCCCTAGACCAAGGTCCCACCATAACTGCCTCAGAGCTACCCTGAAGCAATGGGGTATAGAGGAATAGTGTGAGGGGGGAGCGAAGTGTAGCTAAATCATACTTCACCCTCGTTCCAAACCACACCTCTCTAGTAAACCTCATAGGTCCTAGGAGGCTGGAGGAAGGGGTAGTAGTGGGTGGGCCCCATATCAAGGTCCCTAAATGAGTAGGTGCCAGCCACAGCCTCTCAATTTCGGTCCACCGACTGTAGGAGTGGAAAGTTGACCAAGATGGGATCTGTCGCAAGTGGGCGGCTAGATAATAGCTAGCTAAGTTAGAAAGGGCTAACCCTCCACTCATGACAGGGGCTGTTAATATCTTGGAGGAAATACGATGTCTCCTATAGTTCCAGACAAAGCGGAGAAAGCTTGCCTGCACGGAACGGAGGACTGCAGCTGGCACCCTCACCGGGAGGGTCTCGAACAAATATAGAAATTTGGGGAGAATTGACATCTTGATAGCCGCTATTCGGCCCATAAGAGATAGTGGTAGCGATTTCCATTTTGCTAAAAGGGAGTGAACTTCAATTATTAATAAGGGAAAATTAGCCTTATACAGGGTGGAATAGTGTGGAGTGAGGGAAATTCCCAAATATTTTATGGAATGTGTTCGCCAGGTATAGTGAAATCTTTCCTGCAACAGAAGAAGTCTATCCGGCGTAATATTAATAGGTAAAGCCTCCGATTTTGAGGCATTTAGTTTATATCCCGACACTTTACTATATCGATCCAACACTGCATGGAGATTAGGGAGGGATATAAAGGGGTTCGTCAAGGTAAGCAACACGTCATCCGCAAAGAGGGAAATAGAAAAAGCCCTATCTCTGACCATAATACCCTGTATATCCGGGGAATTCCTTATGAGTGCTGCAAGGGGCTCTATACTAAGCACGTACAGGAGGGGGACAAAGGACACCCTTGGCGTGTACCGTTATATATCAGGAGCGAAGAAGAGTGCGCATGAGGAAGTCTAACCACCGCGGAAGGGGAGGAGTAAAGCTCTCGCAGGGCGGTCAAAAAAGCCCCCTTGAACCCAAAGTGATGCAAGGTACGAAACATAAAATCCCAGTTCAATCGATCAAATGCCTTCTCGGCATCTAAACTAAACAATAAGGCCTCCACTCCTTCCCTAGTCGCGACTTCAACCAGGTCAATTGCACGTCTCGTGTTATCCCCAGCTTGGCGAAATTTGACAAACCCTACCTGATCCTTATGTATTAAATGGTGCAACCAGGTATTAAGTCTATTGGCCAACAGCTTAGTGAAGATCTTCAGATCAGAATTCAAAAGACTAATGGGTCTATAGCTCGCGCAGTCTGATGGGTCTTTCCCTGGCTTAGGGATAACCGTGATATATGAACTGAGCATAGTATCAGGGATCGCCTCACCCTGCAGAAACCCATTAAACAACTCCACCATGTAAGGAATCAGTATATCTCCAAAAGTCTTAAAGTAAGCATAAGGAAGCCCATCAGGACCAGGAGCCTTCCCTGTAGGTAATTCAGAGATAGTATCACTGATCTCCTCGGCAGTAATAGGCTGATTTATATGGGCTAAAGCAGTCGGAGAGAGGACAGGGAGGTGACAGTCCAAGAGAAACCCATCCAGAATTGCATTACGTACCCTCTCGTCTTTGGGCAGTGGGGAGGGGAGGGAATATAAGGTGGAATAATATTTATGGAATAGATCAGCAATAGAAGCTGGGTGATATTGCAATGAACCCTGACTATCCTTGATCGTGTGAGGTGTAGAAGCCACCGTCCTATCCTTCAGCTGACGTGCGAGTAACGTGTGGGGCCTGTTACTGTAAGTAAAATAACGTTGCCTGGTGTAACGAATTATCTGCATTGTGGATGAGGAGTCCAGGGACTTAAGACGGGCTCACAATTCCACCACCTGTCTCAGAAGGCGTCTAGAGGGATTTGTGTTCAGAGAATGTTCCGCTCCACGGAGCAATTGCAAACATTCCTTATATTGTGCCTCTCTATCCTTTTTCAGCCGGGTTAAGAGGGAAATACAAACGCCTCGCATTACGGCTTTGTGAGCTTCCCACAGTACACCGCGAGAAGGGACACTACCGCTATTTTCCTCGAAGTACTATGACAGAGAGGAACGCAGCCCGCCTCTAGTAACTGGATTAGTCAGTAGGGTATCATTTAATCTCCAATGAGGGCGTCGCAGTGGAGCCAAGGAGAGGTTAAGTTCTAAATGTATGGGGGCATGATCCGACCAAGTGATCGGGCCAATTGAAGCAGACCTCAGGGATGGAAGGGCCATAATATTACCTAGAAAATAATCTATTCTCGAATGTGTAAGGTGGGGGACGGAATAAAAGGTAAATTGGCGAGAGGTGGGATTATCCACCCTCCATAAGTCATACATGGAGTGCGTACGGACTAACTTTCTGAAGCCTCTGGAGAGACGCTGACATTGAGAGTTAGGAGCCGACGGGGGAGTCATCAATCTATCAGTACTTTCCGAGAGTGGGACATTAAAATCACCTCCAATTAATTGTATCATCCCGCGTACAGCCGTTAGAGTAGAAAATAGAGAAGACAGGAAGGAAACCTGACCAGAATTAGGGGCATAAAGAGTACATAACTGAAGCTGTCGTCCGTATAGGACCCCCTGCAGCACCAAATACCTCCCCATGGGTCAGCCTGTACAGTATTGACCTGAAAAGGGCAGGATCTCGATATAAGAATGGCGACTCCGCAGATTTAGACGTGGAGGAAGCCATATATACACGAGGAAACCAATGCTTTGCAAAGTTAAAGGAACCCTCACCGGTAAGATGGGTCTCCTGTACTAAAATGATATCTGCCCCCGATTTGCGGAATTCCCTCAATGCTATGCGTCTTAGAGTTAAGGCCTTTTATGTTTAAAGACATAATCTTAGCCATTATAGAAGAGGGGATGGCATACGCTAATGTCACCACATGACAGGACGGGTACCAGGCCACCTCCCCAACTCTATCTTTCCCCAAAGGATGCGGGGCTACCCATGATGGCCCCATGGGACACCGAGACTGAAAAATACATTGGAGCACAGAAAAAAGAAACATATCAACAGCATAACAGTAATAGTAAAATAATAGTGACTTGAAGGGGCACAGAAATGGCCCAACCTTCAGGAAAATGCCAGGAAAATCTAGGCAACCACCGAGCTGTGGCTGAGTCAATTGGAAAAAGAAACTCCAACAGGGGGTTGTGGAGAAGGTAAAACTACTGAGGTAATAGGACCTAGGATCTGTCCCCCATGACTCCATAAATATGAATGAGAATGATATAACCACCCAAATCAAGACCATGCAACATCAGAAAAATAGGGCAGAGGTACGTAAGGAAAGAGAGAGAGAGAGAGGGGAAGAAATGAAGGATAAAAAGCAGTAGAAGAGAAACAGAGCATTAACTAGTGCACATAGTTACGCAGTCCACTAAGCAGGAGTCCCCTCTCTGGCATCCGCCGGAGACGGACGATTCCGTTTCTTTCTGGGACCAACCGTGGTCCAGGTAGCTGGAATTGGAGGCAGAGTAGAAGGCAGATCCCAGGTAGGCAATTGCGGAGGAGGAATGTCCAATCGGGAGCAGAACTTAGAAAGGTCCTCTGGAGTCCGGAGCGTGACTATAGATCCGTTCTTGCGTGCGGAGAGGCTAAACGGGAATCCCCAGCGATAAGGGATTGCATTTTTACGCAGCAAGTCCAGAAGCGGTCGCAGAGCCCTGCGTTTTTGAGGTGTGATCCATGAAAGATCTTGGAACAATGAGACTTTGACACCCTCATAATCGACCTGTTGGTGGATCCGGGCCTTGGACATAATTTCTTCCTTGAGTCCAAAGTCATTGACAAAGCAAATAATGTCCCTAGGGGGCCCCTGCAGTGACTTTGGTCTGAGAGCACGGTGGGCCCTGTCCATCAAGATAGGGTGTTGCAGCGGACGGTCCAGGATAGTGTTAAAGATGGACTGAAGAACAGCTCTGACATCCTCGTCGCCTTGGGCTTCTGGAACCCCCCTAACTCTAATGTTGTGGCGCCTACCACGGTTGTCCAGATCCTCAACGTGG
>ONZH01011170.1:0-25155 GCA_900303285.1 Rhinella marina
TGGTACAAACTTCAAGCCTTTGCTGAACACAGAATAATGGGCTTCACTATGAGAGATTAATAACAGTAGGATTAGAGGAATTTATTTCCTGGCTCTCTGTAGATATGTTTTTCCTCCTATGTTTTCTACCTCTGTGTAGTTTATTCATGATTTCAGCTCTGGTATTAGAAGGCACATTTCTATTTTGGGGATTAGAAACCACAGGAATTGGACATCCTAAGGAATCCGAACCGTCATCTGATGAATATAACGACACATCAGAGGAATCACCTGCAAAGCTCACACTCCGTCTGTCCGACCTGCGGTTATGCCTCCCTTTTCTCTTTAAGATCGATCTCTTATTCCTGAAGCAATACAGTGCCTTGCGAAAGTATTCGGCCCCCTGGAACTTTTCAACCTTTTGCCACATTTCAGGCTTCAAACAAAAAGATATAACATTTTAAATGTTTGGTGAAGAATCAACAACAAGTGGGTCACAATTGTGAAGTGGAACAAAATTTATTGGATCATTTAAACTTTTTTTGTAATAATAAAACTGAAAAGTTGGGCGTGCAAAATTATTCGGCCCATTAACTTTCAGTTCAGAAAACTCACTCCAGAAGTTCATTGAGGATCTCTTAATGATCCAATGTTGTCCTGAATGACTGATGAAGATAAATAGAATCCACCTGTGTGTCATCAAGTCTCTGTATAAATGTACCTGCTCTGTGATAGTCTCAGAGTTCTGTTTAAAGCACAGAGAGCATCATGAAGACCAAGGAGCACACCAGGCAGGTCCATGATACTGTTGTGGAGAAGTTTAAAGCCGGATATCTTTTGGATACCAAAAGATTTCCCAAGCTTTAAACATCCCAAGGAGCACTGTGCAAGCGATCATATTGAAATGGAAGGAGTATCAGACCACTGCAAATCTACCAAGACCCGGCTGTCCCTCTAAACTTTCATCTCAAACAAGGAGAAGATCAGAGATGCAGCCAAAGAGGCCCATGATCACTCTGGATGAACTGCAGAGATCTACATCTGAAGTGGCAGAGTCTGTCCATAGGACAACAATCAGTCGAACACTTCACAAATCTGGCCTTTATGGAAGAGTGGCAAGAAGAAGCCATTTCTCAAAGATATCCATAAAAAGTCTCGTTTACAGTTTGCCACAAGCCACCTGGGAGACACACCAAACATGTGGAAGAAGGTGCTCTGGTCAGATGAAACCAAAATCCAACTTTTTGGAAACAATGCAAAACTATATGTTTGGCGTAAAAGCAACACAGCTCATCACCCTGAACACACCATCACCACTGTCAAACATGGTGGTGGCAGCATCATGGTTTGGGCCTGCTTTTCATCAGCAGGGACAGGGAAGATGGTTAAAATTGATGGGAAGATGGATGGAGCCAAATACAGGACCATTCTGGATGAAAACCTGTTGGAGTCTGCAAAAGACCTGAGACTAGGACGGAGATTTATCTTCCAACAAGACAATGATCCCAAACATAAAGCAAAATCTACAATGGAATGGTTCAAAAATAAATGTATCCAGGTCTTAAAATGGCTAAGTCAAAGTCCAGACCTGAATCCAATTGAGAATATGTGGAAAGAGCTGAAAACTGCTGTTCACAAACGCTCTCCATCCAACCTCAAAGAGCTCGAGCTGTTTTGCAAGGAAGAATGGGCAAGAATTTCAGTCTCTAAATGTGCAAAACTGATAGAGACATACCCCAAGCGACTTGCAGCTGTAATCGCAGCAAAAGAAGGCGCAACAAAGTATTAATGCAAGGGGGCCGAATAATTTTGCACGCCCCATTTTTCAGTTTTATTATTGCAAAAAAAGTTTAAATGATCCAATAAATTAGTTCCACTTCACAATCGTGACCCACTTGTTGATTCTTCACCAAAAATTTAAAATGTTATATCTTTTTGTTTGAAGCCTGAAATGTGGCAAAAGGTTGAAAAGTTCCAGGGGGCCGAATACTTTCGCAAGGCACTGTATATACCTCATCAAACTGGCACTCTCTACAGTCCCTCTCAAATGTATTCATTTTTATTTCTATTATTTCTTTTTCCATTTTAATGATATTAGCTTTTATTTTTTTCATCCCATTTCTTGAACTCCTCATTGTGTGCATGTGGGAACTGTGCCTAATTAACCTGACTATCTTATCTAAGGTCATATAAATGTGGACATCATAAGTGTAAAGCCTGTAGGTTTGCAAAGGTAGACAACTCTTACATAGCTGCACCACGTCAGAGGAACATAGAATATGTACTTATATACATTGTAATACCTCTCGCGCGGTGTACTTAGTTACGTACTCTGCTTGCAGCCTACAATATGTAGGACAAAGTTTTGCCACTTAAAAAAAACCTATACCGAGACATTTATCTGATGCTAAGACTACTAAAAATCAATGTTTCATCCCTGACAAAACATTTCAGGGGTTTACATAAATGTGATTTTTCTACAGCTTTTCTTTCCAAGTTACAGAAAGAGTGCTTCGACCCCAAAGGGGAGGTGACCATATTAAGAAGCTTTCGAATCATGAAACATATTACATTTTTTGTTACAAACAAAATATCCTCAATGATTAAATAGACGTCAGGATGTTATGTACTTTTATTCACTACAAATTCTAGTATAATTTTTTTTGCTTTATTTGTCTCCTTATTTTGTATGTCATATTAAGGGTTAACTCTGATGTTCCTACCCGTGCACTCATTTCTCTGTGATTATACCACGTGATAGCCCATGTGATGGGGTGTGTATTTTAAATAGTGGGGTGTTTGCTAATATTTTAATGTCATGACTAAGGACTGAGTGAGGTCCGAAATGCGTAGACCATGTCCAGGGGGATTGTTGCCTTGTGACGCATTTCCAAGTACTGGATCACACTTTCCTTTGGATGTGAAACTGGATCCACTTCTCTTGGATCCGAGCATGGAGACGAGCATGGAGTGGTGAGCTGACTGCATCCACGTTTTCCTTTTTACAAAGTCCATCCCTCCTCTCATCACAGGGGGCAAGGAAGAACACTAGTGGTCCTTAGACTCTGCTAACCAGAGAGGCCAGTGCAAAGCCTGACTGTGCTAGTGCAGTTGCTAAACAGGTAGAATTCTAGAATTCTCTCTTGTATCTCTGTAATGCTCTGCAGGCTCCATTAGACACTACCAGTGGCGCAACTAGTAATGACTAGGCCCCATAGCAAATGTTTGAACGGGATTCCCTCATCCAGCAACTTCTTTGTAACTCCCGCCTGCCGTGCAACCCCCACTCCTGTGGCTAGTCACGATCACTCTCTCAGACCAGGCCTGACAGCCACTCCATATATTTCTACTGTAAAAATCCATTTCTACTGAACTTGAGTTCGGTTCCAAGTTGCACGAGTTTGGGAAATGTTTTTTCACAGTAGAAATTAAATTGTGAAGTTATTACACAAACTCTCGCAAGACTTCGCTAAGTAATAACTTTGGCTCATCTGAGCCTGTATATTCTAAAACTGTACTGATTGCTTGCTCTGTGCAGTATTGAATCAAAGTTCTATGCGAATCGACTTAGGATGTTTCATCTGAAGTCGATTCGCTCATGCCTAGTTATGACCACTCTGCAATCAAGCCGAGGTGGTCGTGCTTCTGCTTGCACACTATAGGGAACCTTTCTAGTTACTGGGACATGAGTATAGGCCGGCTCTTTTCCATATAGTGTGCAAACACGACCACCGTGATTGGATGGCAGGATGGTCATAACCATAGAAACAAGCCGTGTATAATGCAATGGAAAAATGAATGAAGCCAGCAAAGGAGACAATGTGGACAATAACAATATATTAGTAAGTGCCTTGTATTAACTGCATCTACATGATAAATGCCACTTTCTGAACTAAGGCAACCCTTTTAAGGGTTGTACGCCTCTTAATACTTTCATCACATTTCAATCCAATAAGGTATGGTATGTCATAGTCTCAAATGACTGCTATGCATTAATACTCCTATATATTGAATTCAAGTGTGTACTGGGAATGTAAAACTTTCTACAGTCCATCCTATATGTTTATCAGATTCCTTTTGTATAATGCATTACATTTCATTTACAGATGAGAATCTATTTATAATACCTAATAAAAAGAGACATCTGGTAAGGGCAGAATACTTTTTCACAGCACTGAATATCAAACAATTTTCCTTTAGTAACAAAAATCAAGTTCTAGACTCTTATATGCTGTAGGGAAATGTTTAGACAGCCAGCAGCCTTAATGACATGTTAATATATGTTCCGTTTTCATGACCTTGTTATCTTTTTTAGGGTCTTTAACCCCTTGGCGACAATGGACGTACCGGTACGTCATGGGCGCGAGGTACTTCGCGCAACAGGGCGTACCGGTACGTCATGCATGTTAACCCCCGCTGCTCAGTGCAGCGGGGTTAACATGCTTTGATGGCGGCTGTTAGACACAGCCAGCCATCCGTAGTGAAGGCCTCGGGGGGTGCCGTGCACCCCCCATAATGGCGATCGCTGTGAATGGCTGGTCTATTCAGACCAGCCATTCACAGCAGGCTCCGTGTACTCGGCGGGGATAGCGCTATTCTAGCGAATCCCCGCCGAGTGTCAGGGGTTAGGGGGGGTCAGGGTGTCCCCCCCGCCCCCCTGATTGGCTGTGGGCAGATGGGTGGGCAGATGGGGGCGGGCGGGGGGGAGACTTCCAATGTGCGGGCGGCTGCCGCAAGTGCCGCCCGCAATAATTTTTCTGGCCCAGCGTTATTCAAGCAGAGTATCAGCATACAGCTGATACTCTGCTTGAAACTGCTGACATCGGTGCTGGCACCGATGTCAGCAGTTTAACCCCTTCCATGCCGCGGTCCGTAGGGACCGCTGTATGGAAGGGGTTAACAGGGAGGGAGCGCTCCCTCCCTCTCCCATCGGCGCTGCGGTGCGCTGGCAGCGCCGATGGTGTGGGCAGATGAGAGGGAGGAAGCTCCCTCTCCCTTCCATCGGGACGCTGCTCTGCTGTGGCAGCGTCCCGATGGTTACCATGGCAACCAGACGCTTTGGTCTGGCTTGCCATGAAAGCCTGTTCAAGCTCCTGCTAAAGGCAGGAGCTTGAACAGGCTATAAGAAAATACACTGCAGTACACTATACAGTGTACTGCAGTGTATTGTAAAATACCAGACCCACTGGTTCTTGAAGAACCAAGTGGATCTGAGTCCAGAAAGTGGAAAAAAAAAAAGTTAAAAAAAAAGTTAAAAAAATTGATTAAAAATAAAAAAACACACAATACATGAACATGTTAGGTATCGCCACATCCGTAACAACCCGCTCTATAAAAATATTACATGAGATGGCCCCCCAGGCGAATGCTGTAAAAAATTTTTTAAAAAAACTATGCCAAAATAGCCATTTTTTCCCCTCTTCCCTCACAAAAAGTGTAATAGCAGGCGATCAAAAAGGCGTAATTACCCCAAAATGGTATCAATTCAACCGTCATCTTGTCCCGCAAAAACTGTACCCTACCTGAGACAATCGCCTGAAAACTGAAAAAAATATGGCTCTCTGAAAATGGCAACACAAAAAAAATATTTTATTCTGTTCAAAAATGCATCTAATGTGTAAAACTTTCCAACAATAAAAAAGTTGGACATATTGGGTATCGCTGCGTCCGTAACAACCTGCTCTATAACAATATTACATGAGATGGCCCCCCAGGCGAATGCTGTAAATTTTTTTTTTTTAAAACGATGCCAAAATAGCCATTTTTTCCCCTCTTCCCTCACAAAAAGTGTAATAGCAGGCGATCAAAAAGGCGTAATTACCCCAAAATGGTATCAATTCAACCGTCATCTTGTCCCGCAAAAACTGTACCCTACCTGAGACAATCGCCCGAAAACTGAAAAAAATATGGCTCTCTGAAAATGGCAACACAAAAAAAATATTTTATTCTGTTCAAAAATGCATCTAATGTGTAAAACTTTCCAACAATAAAAAAGTTGGACATATTGGGTATCGCTGCGTCCGTAACAACCTGCTCTATAACAATATTACATGAGATGGCCCCCCAGGCGAATGCTGTAAATTTTTTTTTTTAAAAACGATGCCAAAATAGCCATTTTTTCCCCTCTTCCCTCACAAAAAGTGTAATAGCAGGCGATCAAAAAGGCGTAATTACCCCAAAATGGTATCAATTCAACCGTCATCTTGTCCCGCAAAAACTGTACCCTACCTGAGACAATCGCCCGAAAACTGAAAAAAATATGGCTCTCTGAAAATGGCAACACAAAAAAAATATTTTATTCTGTTCAAAAATGCATCTAATGTGTAAAACTTTCCAACAATAAAAAAGTTGGACATATTGGGTATCGCTGCGTCCGTAACAACCTGCTCTATAACAATATTACATGAGATGGCCCCCCAGGCGAATGCTGTAAATTTTTTTTTTTTAAAACGATGCCAAAATAGCCATTTTTTCCCCTCTTCCCTCACAAAAAGTGTAATAGCAGGCGATCAAAAAGGCGTAATTACCCCAAAATGGTATCAATTCAACCGTCATCTTGTCCCGCAAAAACTGTACCCTACCTGAGACAATCGCCCGAAAACTGAAAAAAATATGGCTCTCTGAAAATGGCAACACAAAAAAAATATTTTATTCTGTTCAAAAATGCATCTAATGTGTAAAACTTTCCAACAATAAAAAAGTTGGACATATTGGGTATCGCTGCGTCCGTAACAACCTGCTCTATAACAATATTACATGAGATGGCCCCCCAGGCGAATGCTGTAAATTTTTTTTTTTTAAAAACGATGCCAAAATAGCCATTTTTTCCCCTCTTCCCTCACAAAAAGTGTAATAGCAGGCGATCAAAAAGGCGTAATTACCCCAAAATGGTATCAATTCAACCGTCATCTTGTCCCGCAAAAACTGTACCCTACCTGAGACAATCGCCCGAAAACTGAAAAAAATATGGCTCTCTGAAAATGGCAACACAAAAAAAATATTTTATTCTGTTCAAAAATGCATCTAATGTGTAAAACTTTCCAACAATAAAAAAGTTGGACATATTGGGTATCGCTGCGTCCGTAACAACCTGCTCTATAACAATATTACATGAGATGGCCCCCCAGGCGAATGCTGTAAATTTTTTTTTTTAAAAACGATGCCAAAATAGCCATTTTTTCCCCTCTTCCCTCACAAAAAGTGTAATAGCAGGCGATCAAAAAGGCGTAATTACCCCAAAATGGTATCAATTCAACCGTCATCTTGTCCCGCAAAAACTGTACCCTACCTGAGACAATCGCCCGAAAACTGAAAAAAATATGGCTCTCTGAAAATGGCAACACAAAAAAAATATTTTATTCTGTTCAAAAATCCATCTAATGTGTAAAACTTTCCAACAATAAAAAAGTTGGACATATTGGGTATCGCTGCGTCCGTAACAACCTGCTCTATAAAAATATTACATGAGATGGCCCCCCAGGCGAATGCTGTAAAAAAATTTTTAAAAAAACTATGCCAAAATAGCCATTTTTTTCCCTCTTCCCTCACAAAAAGTGTAATAGCAGGCGATCAAAAAGGCGTATTTACCCCAAAATGGTACCAATGAAAACCTCACCTCATCCTGCAAAAAATGAGCCCCCACATAAGACAATAGCTCAAAAAATAAAAATCAATGGCTCCCGCAAACCACTCCATCAAAATCTGTGTTGTAAAATCCATATGGCGCTCCTTCTGTTCTGAGTCCTGCCATGTACCCCCACAGCAGTTTACCACAACATATGGGGTGTTGCCGTATTCAGGAGAAAATGGGTAACAAATTATGGGGTGGCTTTTCTCCTGTTACCCCTTATGCAAATAAAAAAAATTGGGGCTAAAGCAACATTTTATTGGAAGAAAAAAATTTTTCATTTTCACAGCCAAGTGTTTCCAAATTCCGTAAAATGCTTAGGGGGTCAAAGTGGTCAGTACCCCCCTTAATATATTCTTTGAAGGGTGTAGTTTCAAAAATGGGGTCACTTTATGAGGGTTTCCACTGTAGGGGTGCGTCAGGGTCTCTCAATTACAAAATGGTGCCTAAAAACTATTCTAGCAAATTTTGCCTCAAAAATCCGTATGGCGCTCCTTTCCTTCTGACCACTGCCACAAACCCATAGAGACGTTTACCACCACATATGGGGTATTTCTGTAAACTGCAGAATCAGAGCAATGTAAATTGAGGTTTAGTTTGCTGTTAACCCTTGCTATGTTGCAAGAAAAAAAATATTAACATGAATAATCTACGAAAAAAGTGAAATTTTGAAATTTCACCTCCATTTTCCATTAATTCTTGTGGAACACCTCAAGGGTTAAGAAAGTTTGTAACAACAGTTTTTTATAATTTGAGGGGTGTAGTTTCTAAAATGGGGTCATTTATGGTGGGTTTCATTATGTAAGCCCCTCAAAATCACTTTATATCTGCATTGGTGCTAAAAAAAAAAATGGTTTTGGAAAATTTGGTGAAAATTTGAAAAATGGCTTTTAAACTTCTAAGCCTCCTAACGTCCTAAAAAAGTAAAATGACGTTTACAAAATGATGCCAACATAAAGTAGACATATGGGGAATATAAAATAAGAAGTATTTTTGGAGGTATTACGGTGTATTTTGAAAGTAGAGAAATTGAAATTTGGAAATTTGGAAATTTTTCAGAATTTTTGGTAAATTTGGGATTTTTTCATAAATAAGGGTGAAATATATTGACTCAAATTTATGACTGTCATGAAGTACAATGTGTCACGAGAAAACAATCTCAGAATGGCCTGGATAAGTAAAAGCGTTCCAAAGTTATTACCACATAAAGTGACACATGTCAGAATTCAAAAATTTGGCCCAGACATTAAGGCCAAAATGGGCTCTGTCCTCAAGGGGTTAACGAACATCTGTCATAAATATCTCCGTTCCTAATCATGATTTTTTTCTACGTAAAATGAACCTTTTTAAAACAGCAAACTGCATATGCAGGAGCAGCGGGGAGCCTGGTGTTAATTCTTGTTACATACAAAACATAAGTCTTCTGGTCAGAAGTGCCACTGGTGGTCTGTCTGGCCATAGATGAAAAACGAGAGACAAATGTGATGACATTGGGAATTGAAGACATCCTGTTTGCCGCTTGTAAAGGGCAGAGGATAGTAGCTGAGGGATCTGACGTGACTATCCTCTTTCCTCTGCTGCCAGTTGTTTTATGCCTTTCATGGCATAGTTAGCTTTGTTCTTGCACTGTATTTTGTTCCTGTGACTTTGCCCCAATGACAGACACATTTATTATAGAGGACAGTTTACAATGTGTTCATTTTATGTTTTTCACATGATACAAAGAAGATGGTAGCAAGGTTTATGAAAGTTGGGAACAACTAATCCCATGAACAGTTATTCCACAGGGACCTTCTGCCATCTGTCCCTGCTAGTGGCCTCTATGACAGCATGGCATTTCCCCTACAGAGCTACAAGGTGGACTGCCAGGTAGATAATTACATAGGCTTTCTGGGTGTTTTTTAAAGCAATATCCAGAAAAAAGCTATATAAAAAAGTGTTATGTTGTATAATTTGATTGCCAATACATTGACGGTATTATTCACCTTCCAGTTTCTTTTGCAAAGATTTATAGACTCCATTCCTCACTACAGTAGACTTGATTGACAACGTGCGACCCAGAATCCTGCTGGAGTCAGTTGACACTCAGGGGAATCCTTTTATCTCATATCTCTGGTTCCTTTGCAACCTTCTCTGCAGTGTTGAATGTCCAGGGTCACTCATGCATACGTTTAATACATGCCATTTTTGCAGAGATCATCAGGGAAGCTTCATCAAAGAGGCTGTTCTAGGAAATGTTCTTAGAAGTGCTATGAAAAACTGTATCTTGGTACTGCCTGTAAAAAACTGGACTGTAGTTATTACTTTGTCTTTCATATATATTTTCATTTCTCTAGACGGATGGACATATGCTGCAATTTGAAAAAAAAAATATCCTAAAAATGTACAGTTTTATAGCTAGGAGAGTAAGCAAAGTAGAATCCAGTTTGCTACACAAACTACATAGGGTTATATCAAAAGTCACCTCAAGGGTATAAAACACCCCACTGTTAATACTTCTTGTCTGTGTTCTGAACTATTCCCTGAAGAGAGATAATCAAATGACAGTAAAGGTCCATATACACATTCAATAGCCTTTGAGAGATTGTGGGGCCGAATGTGTATGTGTAGTCTGTGGGGAGAGTGGAGAAAGCTGCTGCTAGACACTTCTGGTGCTGGCTTATCTCCCAGGAGAACAAACGGATCAGGGAAAAATATTAATTTAGTCGGATCCTTCTCTGCTTTGAGATAATCTCTTTGGGGAGAGTCGGGAGCTCCCCATATACATTGCAGAACCTGCCCTTCTTGACTAGTTTGGCCAACAATACACTAATCTGTATGGGGCCTTGACACTGAGCAAAATGTATAACTTTGACATAGACTTTATAGTAAGGTCTAGGTATGTAGATATAGCCTCAGATGGTCATAACTAGAGATGAGCCAAGTTTTGAAAAATTCGTTTTTAGCATCTTCACCAAAGTACCCCAAGAAATTTGATTTGTTACATATTACTTTGTTACATATCGCTATAAATCAGGTAGAACCATGCCATTCTGCCTTAAGGTATGGCCGCACAGAACAGCTGCGCTGTGGGCGGGTTGCAGCCATTTTTTATGTATCTTTAAACAGTGGCTGGTATGGAGTTTGGTTGGTTAGGTGGGGGTACAATATACTGGCATACCAACTTCACTAACTTCAGCGCTCTCCTGCCTTACAGATGGGAGCCCTTCTTCTGCCATCTGCTTTTCCTCCTTTTCCACATCATGTAATGTGCGCTATTCAATAAAAGTCAGTTTAAACTAACATAAATCAAACATTTTGAAAGAAAGGAATTCAGAAGGGATGTAACAGAGGAGAAAATGGGGTGAAACAACTGCAGCCTGAGATTTTTCAGATACAGCCCATCTAGTTTCAGATCTCAGATGGCAGGTGCTGGAGGTAGTGAATTATAGAGACAATGAGGAAGAGAATTGCTGTTGCAGGTAGAGACTTTTTAGATAGTGAAATTTGATTCTTTGATACCAAGGGGACTTAATGAAATACTCAGTTTTAGTGCTTTTATATGATGTATATTTATTCAACTGCTTTATGGATGTTGGGATAATTTATGGCTATGAATTATTTGATATATTATATTGTTTGGATAGTAATGATTACAGGTGTATAATGTGCTATAAATTCCCCATCTCCTATATTCCACATGCATGAGCAAAGGGGCATGTCACCTTTAAACGTCACATGGAGGGGAGGAGGCCAGAGTGATGTTCGTCTCAGGGTCCCTCATGCTGAATGCTTCTACATAACTATGGATTTCATGACTTAATAAAGACTTTAAAGGTTATTCACCCGTAGTTTGTGAGTATGGAATATTTTGCTCACTTGAGTATATGCGCAACATTATGAGGTTTCTTGGATTTACAAGACTGTGCTTTTGAAAGACCTGTCATGAGACACCATAGTATTACTGGTGTGGCCCACAATATTGGTATAAAGTAAGCCAACCATAAGGTGGCTTGAGGAATACAAAAATACCTGACATGTCTACACAGAGGTGTCAAATCTATCACAGTATGGGTCACTGGTAAAAAATTGTTCCATCTGCTGCATGCCTGGTCTAGTTTAACCCTTTCAGTACCGAGCCACTTTTCACCTCAAATCCCAGGCCGATTTTTGCAAATCTGACATGTGTCACTTTATGTGGTAATAACTTTAGAACGCTTTTACTTATCTAGGCCATTCTGAGATTGTTTTCTCATGACACATTGTACTTCATGACAGTCATAAATTTGAGTCAATATATTTCACCCTTATTTATGAAAAAATTACCCAAATTTACCCAAAATTTTGAAAAATTAGCAAATTCTGCAGTTTACAGAAATACCCCATATGTGGTGGTAAACGTCTCTATGGGTTTGTGGCAGTGGTCAGAAGGAAAGGAGCGCCATACGGATTTTGGGGGCAGATTTTGCAAGAATGGTTTTTAGGCACCATTTTGTAATTGAGAGAACCTGACGTACCCCTACAGTGGAAACCCTCAAAGAGTGACCCCATTTTGGAAACTACACCATTCAACGAATATATTAAGGGGGTACTGGCCACTTTGACCCCCTAAGCGTTTTACGGAATTTGGAAACACTTGGCTGTGAAAATGAAAAGTTTCTTCCAATAAATTGTTGCTTTAGCCCCAAATTTTTTATTTTCACAAGGGGTAACAGGAGAAAAGCACCCCATAATTTGTTACCCATTTTCTCCTGAATGCGGCAACACCCCATATGTGGTGGTAAACTGCTGTGGGGGCACATGGCAGGACTCAGAACAGAAGAAGCGCCATATGGATTTTACAACACAGATCCTGATGGATTGGTTTGCGAGAGCCATTGATTTTTATTTTTTTGAGTTATTGTCTTATGTGGGGGCTCAATTTTTGCGGGACGAGATGACAGTTTGATTGGTACCATTTTGAGGTAAATTCGCCTTTTTGATCGTGTGGTATTACACTTTTTGTGAGGCAAGGTGAAAATAAATGGCTGTTATGGCATAGTTTTTAAAAAATTTTTTTACAGCATTCGCCTGGGGGGGCCATC
The DNA here is from genome assembly GCA_900303285.1 of Rhinella marina. NCBI lineage: Eukaryota > Metazoa > Chordata > Amphibia > Anura > Bufonidae > Rhinella > Rhinella marina. The sequence goes on from ONZH01011170.1 coordinate 12,670, forward strand.
TCATGTAATATTTTTATAGAGCAGGTTTTTACGGACGCGGCGATACCCAATATGTCTAACTTTTATTTTTGGAAAGTTTTACACATTAGATTTATTTTTGAACAGAATAAAATCTTTTTTTTGTGTTGCCATTTTCAGAGAGCCATTTTTTTTTATTTTTCAGGCGATTGTCTCAGGTAGGGTATCATTTTTGAGGGACAAGATGACGGTTTGATTGGTACCATTTTGGGATAAATACGCCTTTTTGATCGCCTGCTATTACACTTTTTGTAAGGGAAGGTGACCAAAAAATGTCTGTTTTGGCACTTTTTTTTGTTTTTCTTTACTGCGTTCACCTGGCGGGGTGGATGACATGATATTTTTATAGAGCCGGTCGATACGGACGCGGCGATACCTAATATGTTTATCTTTCTTTTTTTTACAATTTTTTTTTAGCTTTTTTTGTGTTTTTTTTTACTTGAAACTGTTATTATGTTTTTTAGGAAACTTTATTTTTTAACTTCTTTTTACTTTATTTAACTTTTGGGGGTCTGATCCCCTTTACAATGCAGTACAATACTTTTGTATTGTAATGCATTGGCTGTAAGTGTATTACTCAATGTAATACACTTACAGCCTGCTTCCTGTGCGATCCAGGGGTCTGGATCGCACAGGCACGCAGGGATAGCAGCCACGATGCCTAAGGAAGGCATTGGGCTGCTATCCGAGCCATCGGGTCCCCGTCACAGCAGCGCAGGGACCCGATAGCCCCCCGCTCGCCATCCTGAACTCCCGCACACCACATGTGCCGCGGTCAGCGCTGACCGCGGCACATGAAGGGTTAATGCGCCGGCATCGGTGTTTTCACCGATGCTGGTGCATTCAGCAGGTGTCCGGCACCTCGGCACAGCCGGAACCCCACCGCAGATCGGGCGGGCGCAGCTCCTGCGCCCGCCCGATCAGAGAGCCGTACATGTACGGCACTGGGACTTGTGTCCCGGCTTTTTGCACCATACATGTACGGCGCTGGGAGTCTAAGGGTTAAGCCATATAATGTCATGTTTACATTTCTATGCTTTTTTTTTTTTGCTTTTTTTTTTAACTTTTGCTTCTTTAACGCTAGCACCCATATTCACTGGAAAATGAAGAAGTGACATGAAACCTCTTGCCTATAAATAGGACTTATTTTTCCTGTAAGACTTTGGAATGTATGACAATGTCAGACAGACGTCTTGTGGAGTTCTCTATAGACTGTGATCATCTTTCTTGCTGATTAGCGTATCTTGAGTCAGTCAGGATTCAAAACAGGTGTACCGTTGATTGCTTCCCAGACAAAGTTTGGGTTCTTGTCTTTTCTATTGCTAAAAGAAAAGAAGACCTCCAACTGTTGTATTATAATCTTGCCTTTATTCAGATACTCTATTGATCAGTAGAAGTGTTTCCAACACAGTAACAGCAAAGGAAATATAGTGTTAGATAAAAATGCTGATTTGCCATTGCAGTTATCCATCTATAACATTGCTTGTGAATTTTACCACAGGAAATAATACATGGAAACTATATATCTGTCACCGCAGTGCTCCGTGCCCACTGCATCTTGCTATCCTGCGTGGGCAGGACACCATATCGCTCGCCTATATCAGTGACTCTTCTCTGCCTTCTTGTAGCAGGAATAGACACCATAGTATGTGTGTCCCATGCCTGACTCTGCAGGCAATGTCAGGCTGCTGGGCCTCTTCTTGGTTCCCTTTGGGCATGTGCCCAAGCCAATCTGGTTAGGTCACCCAATGTATATATATATATATATATATATATATATATATATATATATATAAAGCAGTTTACTGCTACTTATAGTTCTACGCATTATGTTGCAGTCAAGGTGCTTTTATTTATATATATATATATATATATATATATATATATATATATATATACACAGGGTGGGCCATTTATATGGATACACCTAAATAAAATGGGAATGGTTGGTGATATTAACTTCCTGTTTGTGGCACATTAGTATATGGGAGGGGAAAACTTTTCAAGATGGGTGGTGACCATGGCGGCCATTTTGAAGTCCGCCATTTTGGATCCAACTTTAGTTTTTTCAATGGGAAGAGGGTCATGTGACACATTAAACTTGAGAATTTCACAAGAAAAACAATGGTGTGCTTGGTTTTAACGTAACTTTCTTCTTTCATGAGTTATTTACAAGTTTCTGACCACTTCTGAAATGTGTTCAAAGTGCTGCCCATTGTGTTGGATTGTCAATGCAACCCTCTTCTCCCACTCTTCACACACTCCAAAAAAGAAGCGAGGACAGCATCCATATAATCAAAGTGAAGAGTAGTTTTAATCCATCACCGTACCCAAATGCAACATTTTGGCTGCACTCTGAATGCAGCCGAAACGTTGCATTTGGGTATGGTGATGGATTAAAACTACTCTTCACTTTGATTATATGGATGCTGTCCTCGCTTCTTTTTTGGATTTCTGGATACAAGGGGGTCTCCTGGACTGGATTCCTGGAGGGACGTGCATTCGGTGACTATGATTAAGCAATACAGGTTCTGTACTTACTTTTCTTGTTCTACTCTTCACACACTGATAGCAACACCACAGATGAGATGCTAGCACAGGCTTCCAGTATCCGTAGTTTCAAGTGCTGCACATCTCGTATCTTCACAGCATAGACAATTGTCTTCAGATGACCCCAAAGATAAAAGTCTAAGGGGGTCAGATCGGGAGACTTTGGGGGCCATTCAACTGGCCCACGATGACCAATCCACTTTCCAGGAAACTGTTCATCTAGGAATGCTCGGACCTGAAACCCATAATGTGGTGGTGCACCATCTTGCTGGAAAAACTCAGGGAACGTGCCAGCTTCAGTGCATAAAGAGGGAAACACATCATCATGTAGCAATTTCACATATCCAGTGGCCTTGAGGTTTCCATTGATGAAGAATGGCACCACTATCTTTGTACCCCATAAACCACACCATACCATCAATTTTTGTGTTCCAACAGTCTTGGAGGGATCTATCCAATGTAAGTTACTGTCAGACCAATAGCGGTGGTTTTGTTTGTTAACTTCACCATTCACATAAAAGTTTGCCTCATCCCTGACCAAAATGTTATGTGTAAACTGAGGGTCCTGTTCCATTTTTTGTTTTGCCCATTCTGCAATTTTAGTGTGCCTATCTGGGTCATCCTCGTAGAGATGCTGCAGCAGCTGGAGTTTGTAAGGATGCCATTTGTGAGTAGCTAATATCCGCCGAAGGGATGTTCGACTGATGCCACTCTCCAGTGACATGCGGCGAGTGCTACGCTGTGGGCTCTTGCTGAATGAAACTAGGACAGCCACTGATGTTTCTTCATTAGTGACAGTTTTCATGCGTCCACATTTTGGCAAATCCAACACTGAACCAGTTTCATGAAACTTGGCAAGCAGTTTGCTAACTATAGCTTGGGAGATGGATGGTCTCGTAGGGTGTCTTGCATTGAAATTTGCTGCAATGACCCGGGTACTCCGTTCACCAGATATCAACACAATTTCTATCCACTCCTCATGTGTTAACCTCTGCGACATGTCAATGGCTGTAAACAAAGAGAAGCTTGTAAATAACTAATGAAAGAATAAAGTAACATTAAAACCAAGTACACCATTGTTTTTCTTGTGAAATTCTCAATAAGTTTGATGATTGATGGTCATATGACCCTCTTCCCATTGAAAAAACTAAAGTTGGATCCAAAATGGCCGACTTCAAAATGGCTGCCATGGTCACCACCCACCTTGAAAAGTTTTCCCCCTCCTATATACTAGTGTGCCACAAACAGGAAGTTAATATCACCAACTATTCCCATTTTATTTAGGTGTGTCCATATAAATGACCCACTATGTATGTATATATATATATATATATATATATATATATATATATATATATATATACACTCACCGGCCACTTTATTAGGTACACCATGCTAGTAACGGGTTGGACCCCCTTTTGCCTTCAGAACTGCCTCAATTCTTCGTGGCAGTGATTCAACAAGGTGCTGGAAGCATTCCTCAGAGATTTTGGTCCATATTGACATGATGGCATCACACAGTTGCCGCAGATTTGTCGGCTGCACATCCATGATGCAAATCTCCCGTTCCACCACATCCCAAAGATGCTCTATTGGATTGAGATCTGGTGACTGTGGAGGCCATTTGAGTACAGTGAACTCATTGTCATGTTCAAGAAACCAGTCTGAGATGATTCCAGCTTTATGACATGGCGCATTATCCTGCTGAAAGTAGCCATCAGATGTTGGGTACATTGTGGTCATAAAGGGATGGACATGGTCAGCAACAATACTCAGGTAGGCTGTGGCGTTGCAACAATGCTCAATTGGTACCAAGGGGCCCAAAGAGTGCCAAGAAAATATTCCCCACACCATGACACCACCACCACCAGCTTGAACCGTTGATACAAGGCAGGATGGATCCATGCTTTCATGTTGTTGACGCCAAATTCTGACCCTACCATCCGAATGTCGCAGCAGAAATCGAGACTCATCAGACCAGGCAACGTTTTTCCAATCTTCTACTGTCCAATTTCGATGAGCTTGTGCAAATTGTAGCCTCAGTTTCCTGTTCATAGCTGAAAGGAGTGGCACCCGGTGTGGTCTTCTGCTGCTGTAGCCCATCTGCCTCAAAGTTCGACGTACTGTGCGTTCAGAGATGCTCTTCTGCCTACCTTGGTTGTAACGGGTGGCAATTTGAGTCACTGTTGCCTTTCTATCAGCTCGAACCAGTCTGCCCATTCTCCTCTGACCTCTGGCATCAACAAGGCATTTCCGCCCACAGAACTGCCGCTCACTGGATGTTTTTTCTTTTTCGGACCATTCTCTGTAAACCCTAGAGATGGTTGTGCGTGAAAATCCCAGTAGATCAGCAGTTTCCGAAATACTCAGACCGGCCCTTCTGGCACCAACAACCATGCCACGTTCAAAGGCACTCAAATCACCTTTCTTCCCCATACTGATGCTCGGTTTGAACTGCAGGAGATTGTCTTGACCATGTCTACATGCCTAAATGCACTGAGTTGCCGCCATGTGATTGGCTGATTAGAAATTAAGTGTTAACGAGCAGTTGGACAGGTGTACCTAATAAAGTGGCCGGTGAGTGTATATATATATATATACACTCACCGGCCACTTTATTAGATACACCATGCTAGTAACGGGTTGGACCCCCTTTTGCCTTCAGAACTGCCTCAATTCTTCATGGCATAGATTCAACAAGGTGCTGGAAGCATTCCTCAGAGATTTTGGTCCATATTGACATGATGGCATCACACAGTTGCCGCAGATTTGTCGGCTGCACATCCATGATGCGAATCTCCCGTTCCACCACATCCCAAAGATGCTCTATTGGATTGAGATCTGGTGACTGTGGAGGCCATTTGAGTACAGTGAACTCATTGTCATGTTCAAGAAACCAGTCTGAGATGATTCCAGCTTTATGACATGGCGCATTATCCTGCTGAAAGTAGCCATCAGATGTTGGGTACATTGTGGTCATAAAGGGATGGACATGGTCAGCAACAATACTCAGGTAGGCTGTGGCGTTGCAACGATGCTCAATTGGTACCAAGGGGCCAAAAGAGTGCCAAGAAAATATTCCCCACACCATGACACCACCACCACCAGCTTGAACCGTTGATACAAGGCAGGATGGATCCATGCTTTCATGTTGTTGATGCCAAATTCTGACCCTACCATCCGAATGTCGCAGCAGAAATCGAGACTCATCAGACCAGGCAACGTTTTTCCAATCTTCTACTGTCCAATTTCGATGAGCTTGTGCAAATTGTAGCCTCAGTTTCCTGTTCTTAGCTGAAAGGAGTGGCACCCGGTGTGGTCTTCTGCTGCTGTAGCCCATCTGCCTCAAAGTTCGACGTACTGTGCGTTCAGAGATGCTCTTCTGCCTACCTTGGTTGTAACGGGTGGCAATTTCAGTCACTGTTGCCTTTCTATCAGCTCGAACCAGTCTGCCCATTCTCCTCTGACCTCTGGCATCAACAAGGCATTTCCGCCCACAGAACTGCCGCTCACTGGATGTTTTTTCTTTTTCGGACCATTCTCTGTAAACCCTAGAGATGGTTGTGCGTGAAAATCCCAGTAGATCAGCAGTTTCTGAAATACTCAGACCAGCCCTTCTGGCACCAACAACCATGCCACGTTCAAAGGCACTCAAATCACCTTTCTTCCCCATACTGATGCTCGGTTTGAACTGCAGGAGATTGTCTTGACCATGTCTACATGCCTAAATGCACTGAGTTGCCGCCATGTGATTGGCTGACAAGAATCAACAACAAGTGGGTCACAATTGTGAAGTGGAACGAAATTTATTGGATCATTTAAACTTTTTTTGTAATAATAAAACTGAAAAGTTGGGCGTGCAAAATTATTCGGCCCCCTTGCATTAATACTTTGTTGCGCCACCTTTTGCAGCGATTACAGCTGCATGTCGCTTGGGGTATGTCTCTATCAGTTTTGCACATTTAGAGACTGAAATTCTTGCCCATTCTTCCTTGCAAAACAGCTCGAGCTCTTTGAGGTTGGATGGAGAGCGTTTGTGAACAGCAGTTTTCAGCTCTTTCCACATATTCTCAATTGGATTCAGGTCTGGACTTTGACTTAGCCATTTTAAGACCTGGATACATTTATTTTTGAACCATTCCATTGTAGATTTTGCTTTATGTTTGGGATCATTGTCTTGTTGAAAGATAAATCTCCGTCCTAGTCTCAGGTCTTTTGCAGACTCCAACAGGTTTTCATCCAGAATGGTCCTGTATTTGGCTCCATCCATCTTCCCATCAATTTTAACCATCTTCCCTGTCCCTGCTGAGGAAAAGCAGGCCCAAACCATGATGCTGCCACCACCATGTTTGACAGTGGGGATGGTGTGTTCAGGGTGATGAGCTGTGTTGCTTTTACGCCAAACATATAGTTTTGCATTGTTTCCAAAAAGTTCGATTTTGGTTTCATCTGACCAGAACACCTTCTTCCACATGTTTGGTGTGTCTCCAAGGTGGCTTGTGGCAAACTGTAAACAAGACTTTTTATGGATATCTTTGAGAAATGGCTTTCTTCTTGCCACTCTTCTATAAAGGCCAGATTTCTGAAGTGTTCGACTGATTATTGTCCTATGGACAGACTCTCCCACTTCAGATGTAGATCTCTGCAGTTCATCCAGAGTGATCATGGGCCTCTTGGCTGCATCTCTGATCAGTCTTCTCCTTGTTTGAGATGAAAGTTTTGAGGGATGGCGGGGTCTTGGTAGATTTGCAGTGGTCTGATACTCCTTCCATTTCAATATGATCGCTTGCACAGTGCTCCTTGGGATGTTTAAAGCTTGGGAAATCTTTTTGGTATCCAAATCCGGCTTTAAACTTCTCCACAACAGTATCATGGACCTGCCTGGTGTATTCCTTGGTCTTCATGATGCGATCTGTGCTTAAAACAGAACCCTGAGACTATCACAGATCAGGTGCATTTATATGGAGACTTGATTACACACAGGTGGATTCTATTTATCTTCATCAGTCATTTAGGACAACATTGGATCATTCAGAGATCCTCAAAGAACTTCTGGAGTGAGTTTTCTGAACTGAAAGTAAATGTAAAACAACTTGTTGTTGATTCTTCACCAAAAATTTAAAATGTTATATTTTTTTGTTTGAAGCCTGAAATGTGGCAAAAGGTTGAAAAGTTCCAGGGGGCCGAATACTTTCGCAAGGCACTGTATATATATTTTGGTCGCACTGCAGCAGCTACAATCACGAAATTTGGCACACAGGCACATCAGGTGTCAAGGAAGGTTTTAGAACAGGTCTCAGCTCTCCAGGATGTACCGTTCTTTAAATATTCACAAAAATGCATTAGCCAATAGTAGCCTGGTCACATGACCCTTATCAGCCAATAGAAGCTTGCAGGCTGTTAGCCTCCACATATAGACAGTTTCACACCAGGATTCCATAACAACCCAGCCAGTTTTCTTCACTGACGTAGGTCTGCTTTAAAGGGGCAGAGGTCTGTGGATGACACTGTTAAAGGGGTATTCCGGTTACCATAAATATAACTTATGTTTTAGACTAATTCATCATCAATCGTTACATTATATAATGTAAATTTCACATATTTACCGTTCAGTAGTAATAAAAGATGTTTTCTTCCACTGCTACCCACTGTGTTTCCTCAGAAATTACCATGGCATCAACCTATAATTCAAGCCACCCTCAAAAGAAGGACTTAAAAGTCCCACCAACAGGTTCCACTAAGCTACACCCCAATCCGGTCAGGGCATGTAACCTCTCACTCCGCAGCCGTCAGGAATTGCAAAAATTAAGGTAAAAATCCACTTCTGTCAGCTGCAGGGGTGGGAGGAAGGGTGAATTTCTATCTGCAGCTCATGCTCAGACTGCACAGTGCTACTGTCTGAGAATAAGCTGATTAAAAGGACATCCCTGTGTCCATCCAGCCCGTGTGCCGGATGGAAGACAGGGAGTCTGAAAACCGGACTGTCCGGCCTAAAACCGTACCTCTGGCCACCCTAGGGACAGGCTGTTGTGGAGGTCACAGTTAAAGGGGAGAGCGCTGTGGATGTTACTGTTAAGGGGAAAGGCTGTTGTGGAGGTCACTGTTAAAGGGGGGCACTGTGGAGGTCACTGTTAAAGGAGGAGGAGACTGTGGAGGCCACTATTAAAGTGGCAGCAGGGAACTATAAGGTCACTGTTAAGGGAGAGGGGTACTGTGACAGTCACTGTTAAAGGGGTAGTTGCTGTGGAGGTCTCTGTCAAGGAGGTCAGGAATGGTGGAGGTTAGTTAAGGGGACTGTAACCTATGGTCAGTGTTAAAGGGTGGGTGCTCTAGAGGTCACTATTAAGGGGGTGGGCCCCTGTAGAGGTCACTGTCAAGTGGGTGAGGTGCTTTGGAACTCACTGTTAAACGGGCAGGCTGCTGTGAAAGTCCCATTTTAAGGAGACCGGGCACTGTGGAGGGGGTCATGGTTAAGGAGTCAGGGTGCTGTAGAGGTCACTTTGGATATGTTTTAACGACACACACAAACATTAAATGAAATAGATGAAATATACCCGGGTCCTTCAGCTAGAATATGTATATATATATATATATATATATATATATATATATATAGGGATCGTATCCTCTCAGGGGGTTGACATCACACAATATCTTCATAACACGGGGATTTTCAGGTTCATTTCAGGTTCAGTTTTATTGGCACCAGCACACCAAAACAAATCATAAAAACAACCCCTGCCCGGCTGGGCTCTGACTAAACATAGTTCAGCTAACTCACCTAAATACAGACACTGTTCACACACAGCTTTTAAGTGCGGCTTCTTCAGCCGTTCAGTCCAGCAGCCTCCTGGCTGTGACTCCAACCGTACCTTTGGGGGAGATTGTCCAATAGTCCTCCAGACTATGACCGTGTGGCCCTCTTCTCCTAGGGTCACTGGGCCCCCCAAACTTCCAGGCTACACAGAGCCTTGTGGCCCCTCAGCCCTCCTGGCTGAGACCACACACACAGAGCCTCCGCAGGCTCTAACCTCTAAGGCCTCTTCAGCCTGTCTCCTCTCTCCAGACTGACACTGAGGGCTGGATTATCACAGCAGTAATTACACCCAGGTGGCCTCACCTGTGGTGGAATAGGGATGTGGACTGGAATATCCATCCCCTCCAGACCTCTATGAAGCGTGAGGCCTGTCACTGACTCACTATATATATATATATATATATATATATATATATATATATATATATATTACAAGAATTTAAATAAGTCTTCATAAAGGATGTTTGTCATTCAGTTTCGATCTTCGTCTATCACTTCTGCTGATTTTAGTTGCTATGCAACCGTCCAACGGTAACTGCTACAGTTATTGCGCCACATCAGTTTGTTTCTTCTGTCAATTATAGCCTGTGAGTCAATTCAGAGAGAAAATTGAACAGTTTGGCGGCTGATTTTTTTCTTCTAATTGGTAAAAGAAAGCAAGCAGTTACCGTGCTAGCTGTGACAATTGCTCCTCGGAATCTGCTTAGTGGCTGAAGTCAGCGTGCGTGCTCAGTGCAGAACAGGAGCTTTCATGTGGCTTCTGGGATCATCATGTGCAAGTCTTTCTCTTAGAGCAGTCAATTTTCTGTTCAAGAATCATATCATACGACAATATTTTGCACCTTTTTTTGTATTTTTGTGTTTTCTTTTTAGAAGCTGAAAACATGTTACAAACATCAGAGCAATAGGTAAGAAATAGAGATGAGCGAGTACTAAAATGCTCGGGTGCTCGTTATTCGAGTCGAACTTTTCCCGATGCTCAGGTGCTCGTTTCGAATAACGAACCCCATTGAAGTCAATGGGAGACTCAAGCATTTTTTGCAGGGGACCAAGGCTCTGCCTAGGGAAGGCTGGGTGAAAACCTGGAAACCTCAGAAAATGATGGAAACACCACGAAAATGGACAGGAAACAGCAGGGGCAGCATGCATGGATGCCTATGAGGCTGCCTATTCCCACCATTACCCCAAATTCTCCTAGTGGGGCATGTGTGGTATCGATTCTTCTCAGTTTAAAATCGTATACGTCCCCTATCTTGGGGCCATATATTTCATGGATTTTTCGAACACGGAAAAGGAAAAAGAGCTTGCTCTGGCCAGGGGAGTGTCTTTTCTACTGCAGCTAAGGGGACGTGTCCATGCTCTGCCTATCACAGGTCAGGAGGCAATTAAAAGAGGAACAAACAAAAATCAGTATAATATCTAATACGTCCCCTATCCGGGTAAATTGTTTGGAGAAAGGGCCTGTAGGTGGGGGGCAGCCTGGGGGGAAGGAGGTTGAGCTGGAAGAGCCAGAGGAGTGCCCTTTGGGCTAGCGTGTGTGGTGGTGACAACAGCCGGATGGATTTGGAAAAACTGTAGCACCAACCGGTACGGTATGTATTCTTCTGAGTTTAATACCGTATACGGCACCTATCCGGAAAAATAGTTTGGAGAGAGAGAAAGAGAGGAAAAAGACGTGCAGTATGGAGCAATTACACGGAAACTATTAGATTAGATTAGGCAGACTTGGTCTGCTTAATTGCAACCCAGACAAATGAGAAAAAGAGAGGAAAATGACGTATTTTTAAAAGTGACGTTCAGTATAGATCAAGTGTGGTATGTGTTCTATGTATACTACTCAGTTTAATACCGTATATGGCAGCTATCCGGAAAAATAGTTTGGAGAGAGAGAGAAAGATAGGAAAAAGACGTAAATTGTTTGGAGAGAGGGCCTGTAAGTGGGGGGGCAGGCTGGGGGGAAGGAGGTTGAGCTGGAAGAGCCAGAGAAGTGCCCCCTGGGCTAGCGTGTATGGTGGTGACAACAGCCGGATGTAGTTAGAATGACGACGCAGGACCCCAACTTAAAAATTTAGCATCAACCGGTACAATTGTCAATTGTGAACTCGATCAAGTGTGGCATGACTTTTTGGATGGAGATTGCATGTGGTCACGTACTCCCTGGAACCCCATAGTCACCCCTTCTATGATGTGCTACCCCAGAACATTCTCTGCCCCAATTCGCAAGACCTTTTGCAGTCTCAGTGTGCTGACAGTGGGGATTTACCAGTGTTGTCTAAGGAGGTGGTGGACAATGGCGAGACACAGGTGTCGGGGGGTGAGGTAGTTGAAAGTGAAGCAAGTTACATTGTGGACTCCTTGGGGGGACTTTCTCATGATGGGACAGATTCAATTGTGTTTAGAAAAGGCTGTGTCACGCTCTGGTGTGGGGGGAAAGCCACACCGAGCGTATGAGGGATGGGAACAGACAAAACCAGGGAACCGGTCACCTCCTGCAGGGGACCCTAAGACTAGGACCTAGCTGACTACAAGTATGAACAATCCTGGGTGGTAGAAAAGTTCATACACAGGAACCTAATCTAAATGAACCCTAGGAAACCCTGCAGTCTAGTGACACAAGAGAGTAAACCCGTTCCTCCAAGCGTAAGGAGGAACAGGAGACTCCAAAAGGAAAACAACAAAAGGAACAGAAGAAACTTAACTTAAGCAGATAACTCAGCAACTGGATCTCAGCCGAGATCCACACCACTCTCAACCAGGTAAGCAGAAGATATAAACCGCAAGGGATACTGGGAGAGGAAGGGGTAAATAGGAGAAAGCTAATTGCCAAGCGGCAACAGCTGAGGGGGAAGGGGTGTGGTGAACAGCACCCAAACAAAGGGAATAGCCTGTCAGAGATGTCACTTAGAAAGCCGCGCAGAACGTCTGATTCCAGACGCAAGCCTACTCGTGACATTACCCTCCCTTTTACGGGTGACCTCCGGGCACCCAGGACCAACTTTATCAGGATGACACCTGTGAAAGGCTTTCACCAAACGACTGGCATTCACGTCAGATGCCGGTACCCATGATCTCTCCTCAGGACCATAACCCTTCCAATGAAC